>JBBPTX010000513.1:0-22515 GCA_038094595.1 Pulveroboletus aff. annulatus
TAGGCAGTGGACAAGAGAACTAGACTGGAGACTGGTCTCCGTCTAGTCTCGCTTTTATATACTATTCTACTTGTAGATACATGTTGTGTACCGATCTAGATACGTATCTACGTAAGTCTATCCCCTAGGCCCAACATGATCGACATGAGGAGTCAGCCTGTAGCGGAGATTAATAGATACATGTGGTTACCAGCCGTTGATCTGCTGCAGGTGGGTAGAATGGAAGATGTCAATGGTAATTAAAGATAAGGGATCACATCACAGTGATGAGGTGACTGATGTGAGGTCTGTGATGATCACGGTGATTAAATACGTGTTGTGATCAATGGGGGAATGTGAAGGAGTGAAGGTGAAGCCCATTGATCTAGAAGGGCCCGTAGATCCCCTGTGACTGGCACAGTGTCTAAGTCGGGTTTTCCCTTGATAAGATAAAGAAGTGTTCGTTATTTGTTAAGTGAAAGGTGAAAAATATATAACTGTAACAGCATGAGTCAATGTTGGGCCTGCTCCCTAAGGCATGTCGAGCGATGTGCACCAGTAGTACGTATTGGAGACATTTCAATCGGCGACTGAACCTTGATACAAGAGACCCATACGTTTCACAAATTCAGACTAAAGTTCGTGCAAAGATTTGTATGATTAGGTCACTATGAACACCACTACTAATTTTGCACTATTACTGCTTATGTAATCTGTCCTACATGTCCTAACCCAGCATCCCTGTGCGGAAGGTTGTGCGGCCACACCGGGATTGTCGCTACCGCACAGTCGTCATTAGACGTCTGACCAGCTTATAGCAATACATGCACTCAAAGACGTAAATACTAGCATATATCGTCCATGTCTAGTCAGCGCCATGCAATCGTCCCTAATCACAAATAAATTAATCTCTGCCAATCCATGTTAGATCTCAAGCACACACGAGCCACGAGGGGAAAAAAGAGAGAGAGGGACGGCGAGCGTACACCACGCGCGCAGAGCAAAAAGGGAATCAATAAGTTAGATGCGCTCATACATGCACATGTACGCCTTGCTCTTGAGCACTTCGTCCAGTGACGTCAACCGGACGACGGTATCGCTGATAAAAGCCCAGTCGCGCGACAGCGGCCCATTGTCCGGGCGGTGTTTCTCGCTCTCGGGACGCCCCCCTTCGGTCTCGGACGGTGTCGGTGGAAGCGCGGTGTATGCAACATAATGGCCGCCGAGCTAGAAGTGTGCGCGACAGTCAGCGTTGCTTGTGTCAGTCCATCCGCTCACGGCACGTACCATGTTGCCAATGTGCACCACGACCGCATATAGTCTATACATACACGGCGCCGGTCTCCTCGCACGCCCTCTCATCACTGCCACCTTGGAATCAAAATAGTCCTCTCGTCTTGGGGCAAGATATGGCGCCAAGTCGAGATACTCAGGGAACGAGATATAATCGTCCAGCTTCTTGAATCCCGTGGAGAACGAGACAACCGGTGTCTTGGACAGCTGTTGAAACCGCTTGAGATGGACAACGAGAATGGGCGGTGGCGTGGCGATGAGATAACGTTTGTACGCCGGTCGCAACAGGTATTGCCGTGACCGTGGTACCCCGGACGGATGTCGCTTATCCTTGGCACGATGCGTGTCCGACGTCGGCGAGGGTGGTTGTAGATGCTCTTGCGAGGCGCTCGGTGATGGGTGCGATGACGATGCCATAGATGATACGTCCGAGTACACCGAAAGTAGCGTTTCGCTTTCGCATTCTGAAATTTCGCTCTCAGTGTTGCTGTCCCCGTTTCTGTACCCATTCTGCCGATGTTGGTCTGACGGAGCACTGAGCGATGTTCCCGACGAGGATTCAGCGGTGGTAACAGAAGCCTGTGTTATGACAGAACACCCTCGGATCGGCACAGGTCGCGCTGTCTGAAGGGATATCGGAGAGTCGGGGGGAGTAGTTGATATGGAGGGAATAACGAACGTCCTTGCGGTCTGTGGGTCATTCCTGATGGGTGATACAAGTTCGATAGAATAGCGGTCGTTCAGCTGAAGTGCGGGTGGAACCTGTTTATACGTGGACGAGGCACGCATAGAGGGTTTGGCTAGTGTTGATTGGGTATCACGAGATGGTTGGGTATCTTTGAGAGAAGAATTAGAGTAGGACGGAGATGCTGTGTTAGAATAAGGGACGGCAAGATGGGAGGATATCGATTCTGGGGTTGCGTGGTTGTTGTTCGATTTTGCATCAACGGCCTCGTCCTCGCTGTCGCTACATGAATCTGGCTCTTGGGCCGACTCCCTCGCTCTAGGCTTATACAGACCATTGGCTATCTTCCAACAGCGGTGACAGCGAACGGTGTTGTCTCCATCGAGGACCTCGACTGAAGTGAATAATCGAAGGCACTCTTCGATCCGATTGATTTGATTGACTTTCAAAAAGATGTTTTGCGTGTTGAAAGTAGAAGAAGTCGACGACGGTTCCTTGGATTGCTTGAAGATTGAAAAAGGCTTTGGGATATTGGGAGGGTTGATATCAGCGAGGATGTCCCGTAGATATGCCGCCTCTTCTGTACTGAGTTTAGGCGGACGTGGCGGCTTGGGTGTCTTTGGGTGCGGCACAGGGCTCGAAGGGCGTGAGATCAAGGAGAAGCGGGGTGCTGAGGAACCTGATGGGGAATTTCCGGGTCGCTGGGGTGGCTTAACTGATCGCTTGACGTTGGTGAGATGAGTCTGGAGCTTCTCGTTGACAAGTCCAAGCGATGTTGACTCGTGGAGTTGAGGTTGGGGTGGGGTAGTTCCGTTGATTGTGTCCGACGTGAGCGGAGGTGGTGCGACGTGACTCAAAGGACTCCCTTCTTCCACAGACTTTGATGGCGTTGCGGAAGGGGTGACTTTCTTGTCTTTTCGCTTTGCAAGACCGACTGACACGGTGATACGCCTGCCAAGCTTTGTCCAACTCTCGTCTTTCCTCTCCTTTCCATTCACTTTATCGGTCGTAGCATGGTCGCTAGATGACTCCAGGGGTGGCGCAGGCACGACAAGATCTGTGACAGGCACCGGTTGTGGGGTATCTATGCGTGTTTCCGAAAAGGGAGCGTCTCCGACAGGGGATGGGGACGGCGGTGCATGGATGGCGGTATCGTCGGCGGCCGATACTTGTGTGGGTGCGACAATTTCTACGTCTGCGAGGTCTATGCTTCGTCTCCGCTGTGAATCGGTGGGCTGGGGACTGTCCAGATTTGGGTCCCGGATGGGGGTTGCAGGGACAGACGACGCGCGCTGTTGAGGTGCGCTGTAAAAGGCAGTCCCGATCTTCTTTGCAAACTGCTTGAGCCTGTCACGCTTTCGCTCGCGCACATAGTCCTCTGGTTTCATGCTGAGACTCAGATCGGTGAAATCCTCATAAGTGTGAGAGACGTGCTTGCAGGTTTGGCAGACGAGGATGCTGGCCAGTTTGCCGCCAAAGAGCATGTCGACGAACGAGAGCAACTCGTCATCTGAGGGGGGTGCGAACGGGTTGTGAGATCGAGCGTGCTTGGATCGCTTGCTCGGCTTCCTCTTGGGAGGTGATCGCCGTTTGATGACCTGAGGCGGATGTCAGAAGGGGAGAGGGCTGTGTTTTGATAAACGCACGTCCGCCTCCTCCATGCGGACAGCGTCGAGGAGCTGGCATAGGCACTCGTGGGCATCCTGCTGTCGGAAATCAAGGTACTGGTCGTATTTTTTGCCCAGTTCGGCAAGAACGTCTCTGGACGAGACTGAGCACGTGTATGGGGTGTGCAAAGAGGACGCACCTGGGGCTCATGCTCTCGCGCTTGCGGTTGTTCTGGATGTCCCAGGCTGTCCGCAGCACTGCGACGAGGTGGTCTCCGATCGGAAGGGCGTCTGACCAGGGCTGATCGTGCTCGCCGGCGAGGCCATGTCCGTTGGTGAGCACCGGAGAGCGACGGGACGCGATGGCGGGTCGTTGCACGGCGGGAGGGAGCGGCTGAAAGTGTACGATGCGTGCGAGGTAGTGCGTCGCAATCAGCTAGCAAAAGCGCGGATCAGGATGGACATCCCCGCCCAGCGTCGAGTCCACTCACGCCCTGCAGCACCGAGTTCATGAAGCACGTGTTGCCGTGGTTGAACAGACCCGGTGGAAGCAGCGCCGAGCGTTCCTTTTCCTCGCGCATCTGTCGCGCCTTGTACAGTTCTTGCGGCGACGGCGTCTTGGACTTGGCCATGGGTCGTCGTCAACCCAGCCCGGCCATGTCAGGCATAACTACCACCCTTGGATTCCACCCCCCCAAGAGGGGTCGTCTACTAAGCTGCCTGTAGGACCCTCGCCAAGCGCTGCAACAGCATCCCGTTCTCGGCCTCGCTCCCGACCGTAATCCGCAGACACCCCTCGCACCCGGGCTCGCCACCGCGGAACCGCACCACAACACAACTCTCGCCCGCGCCCTTTTCCTCCGCAAGCGTCTTGTACACCCGCGCCGACCGCACATTGTCCGGGACGCCCGTGTGCCGGTCCAGGATCGGAATCAGCACAAAATTGGCATCGTTCCCACCGATGCTCTTTCCGACGCCAAGGTGTGCTAGCTTCGACAGCGACGCCTTGAGCTGCTCCCGCGATGCAAGAAGCGTGCCAATTTTATCCCGCATGCCTTGCACCGCAACCGGTTCGAGCGCCGCCATCGCAAGGTGCGCAGTCGGTCCAGAGATATTGTATGGTGCTTTCGCATTACTCAGGACTTGAATCAACGGCGGCTGCGCCAACGCAACGCCAAGCCTATCGCGTGTCAGCACTGCCGCACGCGCTTGTCGTGACTGCGCACCGGATCGCAGCCAGCCCAAAACCCTTGCTCAGGGTCTGCATCACGCAGATATTTCCATACTCTTTGATCAACGACACTGCCGACGTGCCCTCCCGAGCAAAATCTATATAGGCCTCGTCTACGACCACGATCCCCTTGAAAGGCTCATAGTCGAGCAGCAATCGAATGGCGTCGAGAGAGAGCGCGGTCCCAGTTGGGTTTCCGGGAGAGCACAGAAACACAAGTTTGATGTCGGGGTCCTCGGCCAATATGTCCTTGATCTATTGTCGGTTAGCACCAAACCCGCGCCCGATGGGGAATAGACCCACAGCGTCGACTCGGAGGCTAAACCTTCCCTCCTCTCCACCCTCCCCCTCGCTTCCGCTCAAGCTGAGATGACACCGGACAATGCCAATGTCATTGACCTGGGCAGAGACGGCGTACATACCGTATGTAGGAGGCGTAATCAATATCTTTTCCTTTGCAGGCGTCACGCATACGCGCATGATCAGGTCGATCACTTCGTCCGACCCAACGCCGAGAAACACATGCTTCGTGTCCGGAATACCTCTAAGCTTTGCAAGGCGTGATTTGATATCATCGTGAGACGGATCCGGGTATCGGTTCAGGTTTGCACTCAGCGTGCCCTGCACTTCCGAAGGTATCTGCCAGGACGGTTGTATGGAGTGCCCGAGCGCATTTTCGTTTGCATCAAGCAAGATACCCTCTTGATAATCATCTCGAGCGCAACGATATGGGTGTAATGCAAGAATATTCGGTCGGATGACCTTTTCTATATCAAAATGGGCGGGCTTGGCTGCCAGCCCGGAAGAGGGTGCGAGACCGAGGATTGGCATCACGTCGATCAAGGAAAGAGAACTTGGACGATGACTAATCTAATCACAATCCTTCGGCGCTCCTGTTCTGATATTTCTCCGGCCACTTAACCCGCCAAGGTACACGGCGAACGGCGAGTCTCGTCCCATCTTCTAACAGTCCACTTACAATGGCGTTCTAGGCCCTAATGGCAATCAAAGTATCACCAGAAGTGGATTCGTCGGAGGAGGTTGCCAACGACGTCGACCGTCAAGAATATCATAAGGATTACGCCAAAGCCATGCTGGAAGCCGCCACCGGGGACGTCCTTTTTCATCCCGGATGAGAACTTGAACGCGTTCTCAAGGACAGAAGGTTATCAAGTACGTTTTGGAGTGACATTACAAGATTCAGGAAAAGTATTCAAGGAACTCGGCCAAGATCCTCAAAGAGATGAGCATGCGAGCCAACGTTTGATTGACAAGTTTCCTGAGCGCACCGTCCTTAGTTGTTCTTGGTCGCGTGCATATTCTACCAGAGCCTGGATACGAGAGAATATTTCAAGTTCTAGTTGTCCGGCAAGGTGTTGTCGACCATCCCTTGATTCGCTGCGTCAGTCTCGATTACTTCTCGATATCTCGCTTTTTCGGGGCACGAGCTACCTCCTTGCTTGACGTCTGATTGTCCTAGTCCGACGACGACTAGTGTTACTGACCACTGCTCTGTCTACCACGTAAACAGCTCGCTCATACAACGGATGCGACGAGCATATTCGTCATGGGTGACAGCGCCATCGACACGGTCAGCGTATCATCCCACCCCATCCCATCGTAACACGGTGTTTCGCTGAGGATATAATCCGTGGCAAACGAGCCTGCGGCCCATCCAATGTACCCAAGGATCACTGAACGAGGATCACACTGAGCGCAGGTACAACGGCAATGAAAAGACCAACCGTCAGAGTTGGCAGCCTGGTAGCCAATCTGTTGGGAAAGGTAACCAACACAAGAGTCGACGTTGCCGCCACCCGTTTCAGTGTTCAGTGCCTGCCGGCCATTCTCGCGAAGCCAGGTGGAGAGAGGGTACCAAGAGCTCTCGATGTTGTTCGTGACACACGCCACGTGGGTTCCACTGGTATCATCCCATGATCAACGACGCAGGGAATGGTAGGGAATGTCACTCACGAGTTGTCGTAGTCAAGGTACTTGTGAACGTCCATCACGAGGTTGGTGGTGGTGCCATCGGGGTTTTTCACCATGTTGAGCGCTGCTGCGGAACCGCTGGAAACAAAGGTCTCTGCGGACGTGTAGTTGTTCCCGGGAAGGAGGACTATCTGCGAGGTGGCACCCGTAGAACGGATTGCGGTCACTGCGGCTTGGACTGACCCGGCCCAGGTCACGATGTTCTACACACTCGTCAAGTTCCATCGGATATATTAAATGCAGATACACTCACGGGAATATCATGAGGCTCGTTCATGCTAAAATTTGTTACTCGAATCTCAGCGGATGGAATTTAGTTAGCTTACATTCCAAAGATGATCCGGCTCTCGTCCCTCCAATAGTTGGCAATGTTGCACCAAAGGTCAGCAAATATTTCGTCGCTAGGGCCACCTTGACCGATGATCTAAATACGAGAGCATATCAGATCAGAGACTTGTCCCAAAAGAGAAAAGCCACCTCGCCATCATACCGTGCGTAGTTGTGGATGTCGATTTCACAGTATGCACCAGTGCTCAGACATGCATTGACGAGCATGTTGTAGTTGGAGAATTGGGTCTGGTTGAGCACACCAGTCATCTGGTTGTATGTGAGATATTGCCAGCCAACGGGGAGACGGAACACGTTATAGCCATCATTCTCGACAAAGTGTTGCATTTGACCAAGGCCATCAGCGCCTAAATCAGGCTCATAAGTATATGCATAAGCTGCGCCAGGTAAATGAGCCATCCTACAGCCAAGCTGGGTGAGGGGAGGGCAAGCTTGAGTGATATTACAAGCACCATCTGTACCACATCCAAAATCTGGAGGGATCAGATAGTACGCAACTTGCATAGAACGTATGACATACCAAATCCCGCAACGTTGACACCAGCGAACCTCAACGGTTGGAAAGTCTGCCCACGGACGGCGGCTACAGCAAAGGCGAGGGAGAACAGGAACATCTTGAGTGGGATGAATAGAACTCTAGCAGCGCCCAGGAAGGCTTATGTAGTTTCATCAGCCAGGGCGTATAAATATGGGCCGAAGAGCGAACGACTTACCTCCCACACTATGCCCACTGTCACCAAAGGCTCGAAGGATGAACTTGCCACCATCAGCGCGAAACCACTTGACATCTTTACGATACACGGCAGCATTTTGTGCAGAAAGGGCTAGCCAGGCAACGCCCGAGTCGCAGGCAGTCCGATACACGTGAATGAGCAAATCTCGCATTTTCCTCGGAACAGACTCATGGCGCACACCTCCAAAACTACCGAGCAAAGAAGGAATGGCCCCAAGTTAGCATTGCAAAACGTGATCAGAGTGGGGAAGCGAGCTGAAGTGAAAACTGGTTTCTGCGTGCCTCATAATATGACGACTACTTCCTGGTGGTACCTGTTGCTCCGTCTGAAATGCCACTGACAGTGGTAGCCAACCTCTTTCACCTTGAAGCTGCAGAATTAGAGGTCACCGATCATTTGCTGAGTACCATCGTGGGTAGTTGTTGCCTTGACCAAGACAAGCATCCTGTTAGGCTAGCGACTAGGTGTAACTTTATGCTGTACACTTGCCAGAATGATGTAGTGTTTTCCTGCATTTTGGTGTGGGTGCATATGATAAAATGGCCGTAACTGTAAGAGTGCGGCGGTGGGCTAGATTGGGGGGGCACATGTAATATATTCCCGGCATGCTTAAATTCTTCGTTTCCGCGTTAAATTTTATTCGATTCTTCCACAATCGAAAACGCCAATGAAGAGAGACAATGGTGCAGAACATTGAGCTTGCCCTTGTCACTGATGACAGGTTCACATTGACATCGCCCATTCGGCACCACTCTTCTTCATTTTTTGCATCAACTCTATACTTGTCTTCCTATGAATACAAATTAGACGTAATTCAACAAATCACCAATGCAGCCTGTGAGTAGAGCACTGGTATCCGTTTGGATTCTTGAACAGGTAGAGCTGGTGGTAATCTTCTGCATCATACCACGGTCCAGCCTCGATAATCTCGGTCACGACCTTCTGCCCCTTGGGTGCAAAATGCTCCGCCTGAATCTTCTCCGTGACGCACTTTGCGATATCAGCTTGCTCGGGACCGTGCGTAAAGATGACAGACCGATATTCTGCACGCATCAGTGAGAAAGTATTCGATTGCACTTGAAGCAGGACGCACGGCTACCAGTATTTCTACCCTGTCTGTTTACCGTCGTTGGATCATGTGTGCGATAAAAGAACTCTGGAACACGTCAGTCTCTTAAGAGTAAAGTGCACCAGAAGCTACTCACCAACGAGTTCGGCATAGGCCACGACGGTAGGATCAAATTCGATCCTCAGTGCCTCTGCGTGATCTGTCCCGCCATCACACACTTCCTTGTAGGTCGGATTCGTGGATGACGCCTTGCCCCCCGTATATCCAACCGCAGTCTTCAGGATCCCCTTGTTCTCAGAGGGCGGGTAATGTTTCAGAAAGATGTGTTCTACTCCCCAAAAACATCCCCCACCAAACGTGGCGATCTCGGACGCTATCCAAAGCTATGAGTAATGGTTGCGTGTGCACAACGGTGTACGATAAGCACCTGAAGCCATCGCAGAGCGATAGTGTGATGGGTCGATACCAGAAGTAGAAAACGGTCCAAAGTACGGCCGTGCCGGTCATGATGGACGTGCTTGAATCAGATGATGTGGTCGTGCAGATTCGTCCAAGGGCTGTCGTTTCCGCTCGTGCGTCGGCGGATAAGTTCGAATGTCTTCGGTTGCACACGTCTTTCGTTCACTCGAACGAGCTGCCACCTTCCGGACGTCTTTTGTTGGTTCGCTTGTCCAAAGTCGCTGATCTTATCCATGTTGCTCCTCTAGCCACGAACAAAGTTCTCCGTGCGTTCTGTTGTGCACGCAGCATTCTCTGCTCCCGGCGATAGCAGGTGGTTTCGTACAGGCGCTGTGTTCTGGCAACTGCCAGGAGCGCAACGTATTTGTTTTCAAGGAGCTCTCCTCTCCACGACCGCGTTGCATTGTGGTCTTCTGATTTGGTGTCTCCCCGCCCCGTCTTAACCCTGATCCTTTCAGCCCGTGATGATATTCAAGCTTGGGAGGACGATAGAGGGCGGATGGTGAGCATGACACACTTGCAATGTAATTATTGTGTTGCAGTCGATGAGCACGTGTAAGCATGCTGTACCGCGCTTACCTGATCCCGGTTGTCAGCTTATATACCGCCTCCGGTAGTCACTCAGTATCATGTCCTTTTGGTGTAACGGTTAGCGGCAAGCGGTCTGACCCTTACAGCACGCTGACATTGACGTTCGCTCTCCACTCTCTGCGCTTGTATCCCATTCCATTGGGTGTTCCGGCATGGTAGACTTTCAAGCTCAATGCCATGCCGTCCGTTCCCATCTGTGCTTCCCCTTGTCGTGCCCTGCCCATACTCCCTTCGTACTTGTGCCAGCCGCTGTCCATCGCGACTCTAATGTGGACGCATCCTTCATGCTAGAACCCGGTAACATGGCTCTTGCGAATCTTTTCCATGTTCCTCGCGTGGTTGAGCTTATTGAAACCGACGAAGTCGTTGTCAGCGTTGACGACCCTTGAACGTAATCTGGGTCCAGGACGCGCCCGGAGGGTCTTGGCCGCAATGCGGTACCGCCACATGTAAGTTTTTCGACATAAGTTAGCTCTCACTGAGCGTGAACAAAGCCTGGGCTAGTGGCGCGCAAAGTTGCCAAGATGTTTCGCATCCGGCCAACAAACTTAGCGCCTGTGCCAATGAGACAGGCGATCGGACCGATAGTCCGCGAAGCAGACAAGCTCCGAGTGATGATCGATGAACTCCTGAAGGCCTTGTGTTTGAGTTAAACGCTGGCATCCCTCGTTTTCCGTAACTCTCAGCCTGTCTATTATCAAGATGCCGCAAGGCAATGGCCAATCACTGCATCTTGACGATGGCTTATATTCAATGTTACCTGCCGCGGTATAGGACAGTCTACGGTGTCTCACTCCTCCACCGGTATTAGTATATGACCAGGCCCGAATTCCCCTCTCAGTTTGTCTTCTCATTTGCGTGTCCCATTTGTCATATTTTCCACCCAGGATCATGTCTTCCACCACGCAGTCTGCTGTCGCATCCATTGAGTTGGATAGCTATGTGACACGTATGCTCGTTGACCATTGCGTTCGTCATTCATCGATCTTACCATGCATCCTAGTTGCAATACTCACAGTCATTGGATACGACTATGGCAAGTGATGCACGTCTATATATTTACATTGAACAAACCCGTTGACGACGTTGCCAGTCCTCACATTTTCGGATGAAGTACTATGCCCCATACCTTCATGTGCAGCATAAACATCTCACCAGTTCACAATCTCCACAGGTAGAGTATATCTGGGTCAGTACTGGTAAATTTCCACCCTCAGGCTTCATGTCTTCTGATTTTATTGCAGAAAAGACCCTGGACTCGGGTCTCCTTGTTATTTGTTCTTGTATGATCATAACCATCCATGCAACATCATACCAATGGGGTTGATGATTTCAACTTCCAGGCTCGCTACTTTGGCTTGTGCGGGTTAATGTATGCCAATTCTCGCTGCAACAAATTGTCATCTGATTGCTTGGCTGTTGATTAGACTCAATGCTCTATGTACGTTGAAACCTTTTGGTTCCAACCTCGTTGAGCTAACCCAGCGTGATACACGTTGGAAGTTTACTCGTGCCTGGCCCTACAAAGGTGACTCCTCGTATTTTCGATGGAAGTGATTAATTCAAACAGCTCTCAGATGTATGCGTTAATCTTCCTCTCGCTCTGGCCAACTGTCTCTCTGAGCTGTCGATCTTATTTGATAGCTGTGAGTCCAATTATTAGTTTTTGTAATGCCCATGTGCGCTCAGAGACACCTTACAGGCACAATTCTGGTCATGGTCACTCAATGGGCTTTCATCATTTTTGTTGCAGCTGCGGAATGTAAGAATTTTAGCTCACCTCGGTCGTGATCCATCTCACTCATGGGATAGTGGCAATGATCCTCCGTGTGTGGGCAATGTATAGTCGATCCAAGCTCGTCCTTGGAATCCTTCTTACACTATACATCATTGAAACCATCATGAACATGGTCCTATCCATCTTGGAAAGCGTCCAGTTTACCTCAGGCTCTGGTATGTAATATCCGTTTTTATTTCATTCGTCGTAGAAAACCATGTACCAACCTCCCATCCTATAGTCATTACTGCTCAAGTACTCTATTTCCCGTATTGCATGGTGCAAGCCGCTTCCCTCGTATGGGGCGACATCGCGAATGCTGCTCAGATTGCTCTTGGCATGGTGATGTGTCTGCTTATTGTTATCACATTTATCAAGGAAGCTCTTCAAATGTACAGAGACAGAATGCAACTCCACCTGAATATTTACATGAGGCTTCTTGTAAGGGAAGGCATTGTCTACTTTCTTGTGTATGTTTCCATACCGCCATTTCCACACCACTATTCTAATAGCAAACTTAGCGTTTTCATCATGTCATTCATCGAAATGCTGTACAACACAAGATTGATCGAATTCAAAGGATGGTTGCAGGTATTATACATACTACAATGGATACCTCCGTATACGCTTGTCCCCCGATTCATGTTGAACCTGCGCGCCCTCTATACACACGATCTTCGAGGTAGACGTGGATGCGACGTCGACACCGCGTTTGGTTTGTCATTTGGGTCTGGCCATGGCGTTGTTGGGAGTGCAGACGTGTTTGGGGGGAACGAGGAGGCAGAGGCACAGAGAGAGGACTTGGAGCAGGAAGACATGCAGCTGGTCTGAGGGAAATCGCCGCACAGGTCCTAGTTACGCTTAACGGTATCATTGATATTGTGAGGGAGCGAACATATGCATGCCCGGAGTCACGATCCAAGTCACTCCCACCGGCACCATCCCCACCTCGGAATCGTTTGATCGGACCGTGGAACAGACTTTGGCAGATATGCCCAATCCAAGTTGTCCAATAGACCCATGCCAGCAACGACATGACTGGAAAGAATGGTCATGCTTGACTCGGGCTATGGCACGGAGAGAAGGGAGAAACCAAACATGCACAAGGGGGACCTTGTCCGATCGACGGAGTGACACCGTCGGGGAGCATGCGAAGACAGAACAGGCACTTTTGTACACTGTCAATCAACCCAATGCTTGAAACGCCCGATGGGTCTGGTTAAACCCTATGTCGACAAAGAGACATACTCTAGACAAGTAGAGGGTAAACATTCTTCACAACAATGCCAACACTCATTGATTCGTGTATTGTGGCTACTTTTTAACATAGAGATCTACAGGTCTGCGAAACCCTGTGGACCAATGTGATCAGCGAGGGAGGGGCATGACGCCGATCCAAACGCACCGCCTTCTCCTGGCGTGCCAAGATGCTGAGGTAGCTTGAACCCGAGTTCCTCTAACAGCGCTGTGAAGTCACTGGGACGCAGCCGCAAGCGTTTCGCGTTTTCCTTTAGCTTGGGATCCATGTGCCGGGCTTTGCTATACGTCTCCCAAGGCTGTGGTTCGAGAAGAAGTACGCCGCCTGGGTTCAATACGCGGTGTACACGACGGAAAAACGTGGTGAGACCGTCATCGCCGTGGTGGAGATGGATCCATTTTGTGATGGAGAACCTGTGGAAGGATCAATGGGACGTCCAGAGGGAGGGTGGATACGTACGCGATCACGACGTCGTATGTAGGCTCGTCGGTAGAGGTGTCCTCGGAGAGCCAGTCTACAGTGCGAAAAGTGACGTTGTGAGGGAACGCGTTCGTGTCGCCGTCGGGGATGGGAAGTGGGCCATGGCTTTGCTCGCAGGAAATTGGAAAGTAGTGAGCGAGGTCCTGGTCTGCCTCTGCGTCGGGACGGATACGTTTGGTGGATGGTAACGTGTCCTGGTGGTACAGTGGGGATTGGAGACTCCAGAGGCTGCGACGACGCTTCCAAGCTGCGCGGACGAGGGTGTCGTCAATGTCGACGCCGAGGACGCGGCGTGCACCCCACGCATGAGCTGACTGAACGGATCAGTAGGGTAATGATTGCATGAAAATGAACATGCCAATTTCGCAGGTGACCCAGCCCTCGTTGCAGCCCACGTCGAGGACGGTCTTGTCGACGAAAAAGTTGGTCGGCAAGAGGGCCAGACGTGGATCGCAACGAAAAGGTCGTTTTGTGTAGTACCTTGCTAGTCGTCAGCGCAAGCATCTATCAAAGACTGGGTCGTACCCGTGGTAGTTGCCAAAGACGGGTGCCATTCGTCGCTCCGATGCCTGGTCCTCGCGCGAAACGGCGTGGCACAAGGAAGAACACGTCAAAGACACTCGCCGTCAATGTCCCCGCCGCCCCGCCGTCTGGCTCGCTGCCACCCGCCCTGCAGCCCCGCGCACTGACCAGCCTCGATGAGCTGTCCGAGGACGACTGGGACGAAGTGGTCAGGGTGATGTGCAACCACCTCAAGATCCCCGGCATGTCTCTCGTTTGCGTGCACTCTTAACGGTGCTGATCGGATGCCAGACCTCACCAAGAGGAATGGCCTCAAGAAGATATACCACAACTTTGACGAGATCTACAAGCGCATCGACAGCCTCTTTTCTGCCCACCAGGGCAACCAGATCATCAGGGGTGGCGTCGTCGCCATCTACGCCAAAATGTCTGCCGACTCCATCCTCAGCAACCTTCTCTTTCAGAAAAGTACGTCAATTGTTTCGATCGTGATCTAATCCCTCAACGACGTTATCCAGGTCTTTTGGCAAAGATCCTCCCCCTCGTCGAAAGGGATAACTCTCGCCACCTCGCTCTCAGGGCCTTGACCACCGTGACCCACCATGGAGGGCCAGATATACGCAAGGAGATCACCCTTCATGCACCTACCATCATCAGGGTACTCAAGGACTACCCCGAGGACCTGCACGCCGCAGAACTCGCCATCTCTAGCCTTGCACATGTCATCACCACTTCCATCGACGGCCCCCAACGCCCCGCCGCGAAATACGTCAAGGCCATCCAGCTCCCCACCCTCATACCCCTCGTCTCGGGCTTTGCTCGCAATCCTGATTCCAGCCTGCAGCTCCTGCACCATGCCCTCGAGCTTTGTGGCCATCTTACCCAACATTGCACGCAAGAGTGCTTGGCATATCCCGACGTGATCGATTTCTTGATTGCGTCCATGCGCAGCCCAGATCTCCATTCACGTATCTATGCCCTCGGTGCAGTCATACGTTTACACAAGTCCCCAGATTCCGAAATCATTTTCAACGATCCCTCCTCCCTCTTTGCCACCATGGAACGTGGCCTACCAAATCACCTCGCAGAACTTATCGTCGATTACGGTACCGGGCGTTGCGAGTCTACACAAACACTCCTTTCCGTCGCTGAATACCAGAACGCGATGATAACTTGTCTGCATGACCGCGATCTCTATAAACTTGGACTCGTCCTCGCCCAACTGATCCCACGCAACGAGTTCTCCATCAACGATGGCGGCTTCCAAGCGGTCAACAAACGTACCGGCAAATCGGAATTTGTAAACACCGGACTGCCGTTCACCATGTGGGCCGATTCGCTGCCCGTTTGCGCCAAAGAAATCCGCCAGAGGCACAAACCCGGGGAAGAGGACCTCGCTGACATGCTCGACCTCAAGTACTTTGTCATTCGCGCGCGTATCCCCGAGGCGACCGCCCTCGCCAGAAGGTGCATCGAGCGCAACCCCAAGTTTCCCTACTTTTATTACATCATGACGCTCAGCCAAGATTTGGAGGAGGGTCTCCGGTATGCGAAAAAAGGACTCAAACTCAAGAACGCCACGTCGTTTGTGCACTATATGCTCTTGTCGCGTGCGGTCGAGATTGCGTCCAACCTCGCTATATGCCGCATCCAGGAATCGACGATTGGGGATCGCAAGTGGGATGAAGGGCGAGCGTTTCTGAGCAGTGCCCTGAGCGATGCCAAGATCTATCTTGCAGAGGCACCGCCAGACACACGACATAGGAAAGGCGTGCTTCACTGGTACATTGCCCTCTCGCTTGGTAACGACGGTCCCGAGTTGTCCATCGATCTGAGAGAACTCCAGGCAAATACCGTCTTCCTACTGTCATTGTGGACTGTCCTTACACGCCCCGTCTCCGTCAGACGTACGTGGACCAACTCAAGACCGCCGATGAGTTCTCGGCCGTGTTTGGCGTTCAGCCTCCCATGTCACAACTCTGCCAAGCACAAGTGACCATTTTCAAGGGCTATCAGTCCGCCGCTGAAAAATGGGGCAATATCGTCGCGCGTTTGGACAGCACGCGCATCGACCACGAGCACGTCGTGCAACGCGACAACCCCGAGGACCAGCTCGCAGCGTGGCTACACGATTTCCGGCACAAGAACGGGGATGACGTTGACGATGACCTACCGGAAAGGTCGTCTCACCCCAAGTGGTCGACGAATCCAGCTGATTTGCACAAATGTTCGTGGTGTGGGAACCCGAGTGCAATGCTGCGCAAGTGTGGCGGGTGTGAGAAGGCGAGGTACGGTGTTGACTTGTTTCCGAGACACGAGCTAAACACATGCTAGATATTGTGATGTGAGCTGCCAAAAATCCGCCTGGGCAGAGCACAAGACTGAATGCAGGACTACGACATAAAAGGTAAAATGTATCGAGAGGCGTTTAGACAGCAGGATCTGTCCACCCACACTGTTTATTGAAGCACTGTATCGAAACCGTTGTTTCCTCATGAACCAAGATGATGTACAAGTATCAAACGACAGCCACATGCGCACGACCGTTCTCATTTATGATACATATTCACCTACCTACGTCTTCCGCCGCTTGCTCGATTTACTCGCCTCAAATGCATCATCCCTTCTGTCTTGGACTCGATTCAGAAACTCCACCTTTTCAAGGTAGCCACCACCACGTCTGTTGGCATCGAGCTCGTCCTTGACGTTGCCCGACTGCGAAGCGACATGGGCGCGCCAGTCCATCGCAGACTTGTCTAGCGTCGTGATTTTCTTAGCTTGCGATGCTTTGGGTATCGAAGGGAGCGCGGTACGTGGTTTTCGAGGGCCGGGTCGCTTTGATCCTGGTGTCGGTGTTGCCGTGGACGCCGTGGGACTGGGGTCGGCAACTGGTGCTGGTGCTGGTGACAATGACCGCGATAGTGACGCAGGCTCATCAGCCTTTTTCTTTTCTTCTCCCTTCTCGGTAGAAACAGGTGCGGCCTCGAAACGCGGTGACCAACGTGGCCACTTTTTCGCATCTTCCGAATCCTCTGGTACTTCGACAACATCCCTGGAAAAAGGGAAAAAAAGGAACGCAAAAGTCACACAGTGACGACGTTTTAGCGCAGAGAGATGTAGTCGTATGTCGTGAGCAATACGAAAGAGAACAAAGGGAATGAAAGAAAAACGCGGATATGGATACGTACTTGACGTGCTTCCCTGCAAACAAGTATGTCTTTTCAATCTGGACACGTTTCACCGCGGACGGCTGAGGCGTTTGAGATGGCCCGTCTGAATGGGGAGTAGAAACGGACGCTTGGAAACTAGCCCAGAGCGCGTCGCGCTGTCTAGTAAAGGTAACAAGCCACCATGGTCAGCATGCAAGGACACGACAGTTATCTCAGAGCAGAAATCACTACCTTTTCTGCTCTGCAGGATCGGTGGGGGGTGGCGCTGTCTCAGTCATGTTCTCTGCTTGATCTTCTTCGCCAGAGCTATCCGAGTCGTGGTCTATGTACAAGATTCAATATATGTCTAGAAATACGGAGTGGCAGGTTACCATCATCGGGTGGGACATAGTCAAAGTCGTCTTCCGAATCAATGTCAGGGTTGGTAGTCGGAGGCATGAGCATTATTTGTCCTTGTTGAATTTAGAAGCTCTTGCACAACACAGCGCTTGCTTGAGTAGAGTCTCAGTTAACAATAATAGACATAAATATGTATAGAAAAACAACAACTATGAAAGCAAACAAATCTTGTCCATGACCACGATCCACTGGACCACCGCATGCAACTCAATCCAGCATAATATTGCAGAATGGCAGTAATATCAATGTGCGAATCTGAAATCAAGCCGTTTGTTCCCGACATCCTTTGTGGTCTTCAGATAGTGCGATTTCTCCTGAAAATAGCTCGGTCATTTTGTCCCTGTGTTCCACCACTGAAGGACTTGCCTCGGGTGTCATAGCGTCCCAGACCTTGGCACGTTGACGGTTTTGCCAAATATAATACATCTTGGCGCCGGGGTATAACAAAAATACATTGATGGTACAAATAAAAATGAGAATCATGTTCCCCCGCTTATCTGTGACGAGGAAACGGACAAAAATACACACTCGCTCTGGAAAATAAGGATTTGGACGTACATTTAGGCGCATCGCTGGCTACATATATTTGCGATCCAATGATGACGCCAACTTGTAAGAACCTAGAATTTGAGCGTAGATCAAACGGTCTGCCGGTGCAAGGAAGACGTCGCCATGGACATACATGTTGTACACAGTCACGGGGGCGGAATGGCTCGCCACTGCACCAGAATTTCTGGAACACCACTCAATCTGCGAATGAATACGTGTCAGATATGGCATACTTTCGGCTTCATTGTGAGGCATAGTACTTGGATTTGGTGGGTAAACCTCGGATCAGAACATTCAGTCTACACGTCACAGAAGTTAAACCATGACATACGGATGCGAGAGCAGTCCGGTTAGCAGTCCCTGGTTGACCAGTTAATCGATGTCCTCTAGATAAAACGATTACTGACGAAAATGAGCCACGCGTTTGCGCTCGATGGCAAAGCATACAAGGCCACAAGGAATGGTAACGCCCATAGATTCTCCATCATCGCCACGGAGGTCCGTTCATCAACCAACTCTGATACAAGGGTCACGAAGAACGTGGAGACCATTTTCACCGCATAGCAAGGCATAGTCAGCAAAATAGCGTCGAGCGTGTTAAATCTAGAACACGAGTTAACGAAAAATCTAAACGACAAAATAGCTTTTACTTGCCCGGCATCCCGAAATAGATGAGTGAGGTGCATGGAAGCTGGGACACTAGGTATCGTAAGCGATAGACCGCTATGAACAGCGTAGGTAAGGGCGAATGCACATGTATTACTCGTACTTACAGAACATACATCGGCCATAGGTTGTGATCACAGAGAGCCATCCAAATGTGTCTTGGGGTCAGACACTCTTGATTGTGCATACTACCCTAGTGGGGTTTAGCTTATTATTTTGGTGTACGAATACACTACTCATTACCTTTGTTGGATCGTCACGAAGAAGCCTGTTCACTATGATAACCTCCTCACGATCAGCAAACCATCCTTTTGGTCTAAGCCATGTTTTTGTCCGTGTCGGAGACGAAGGCATGTTGAAAAATGAGGCAACCCCTATAAAAAGTGTTATCAAGCCACTGTGGACCCATCAAGTTATGGTCGCGGAGTGACGGCGGCACTCACTCTATCAAGAAAAGCCACCTAAAAGTCTGGTTAGCAAATAGTAGGCCCTCCGTAGGGTGTAAAACTGATTTACTGCCACCCGGCCCTTCCAGCAATGCCACCGAGATGAAATATTCCGTAGGCCATGAAGCTAGAGATGATGGCGCAGAAGAACATGGTTATACAAAGGCCGCTCAAGCGGGTTGGAAGTTCGTCTTTTATGTAAAAGCCTGGAAACTACATCAGCGCATGACAGGATCACAAGAGCAGAGACGAACAAGACATGTATAACATCATGTTGTGTATGAAACTAAGCAGAGCAAGGTCAACTTAACTCGCGACAAAATGGTGATGTCGTACCCTCCCTGAAGAAAACTATTTTATAGAATGTAAGAGGGTTGTAAGAAAACGCAAGTGATCATACCCAAGCAATGCGCGGCAAGTTAGAAAGGATATTCTTCCCACAAGCCAGAATTGACTGAGAGCGACAACACCTGTGGTTTGCTGAACATCTATTCGTACCAGCCAATGGGTGACTCACTCCAGAGACACATCTGGATTGGAATCCATCTATCGAGTCCAATCTGATATCATGTGAGGCGTACGTTGGAATCAAGCCTAGAAAGGATGCACCTGCTTCGAAACCAGATGAGAAAGCAAATCCGCACATAAAAAAGAAAGGCGAAAAATGGTGTCCCCTAAGCTGAAATCTGGATCGGAAGGAATTAGTTAGACATTAAGAAAAGTAGGTTACCGCTCACCGCTTATAGTCAAACCCAGATCAGAGAGAAAGTCCCCCGAGCTCGCAAGGACAATATTACCACCACCTAGGTTAAATGCAAAGAGTTGGATGACGACGACAATCATAACCTTCTGGTCGATCTTTCGCAAAAGCGCCTTGACGACAGTCAAAATGTCAGAAATATAAAGCTGCTCACGAGCTAGTTACCTTCTCCTCTTGGCACGTCCACCTCGCAGAAGGGTCAAAACGCTGAATGTTTTCATACTCTCTGCTTGGCCAATAGATCGAGGCAAGATAAGGATCGTCGAATACAGAAGGTTTTGTTGCGATGGCGCCCGCAGAGTATGGAGGATTCTCTCGTTTGAAACAGGATACCCGTACCCATCCTAGAGGAGATCGGTATCCCTCTTGATCGACGAAGTCCAGATAACAGGGCGGTTCGCCAGTATCCTTGGCTATAAACAATTTCGTCGATATAAGGATCTATCTTGGACACAGTTGGGATAGCAGGAAGAACTGCTCACTCGTATCAAGCGACTTGGAGCGTGACATTGGAAAGGACAGGTATTGAAGAACTACCCCTCCAGGTTTTATACCTCTTGCATTGCGGCCGCTGATAGCTTGTTGAAAGGGGAAGACAGGGTGAGCTGATACTTGACGTCAAATTAGTCCGCATGATGAATTGTGTTGATTTCATCATATCATGTTTACCCGGAACTTCAGGTTTGTAAGATCTGAATATTCGAGTGATTGTCTTTGACATTTTGGGAGGTACGTTTTGCGACGGAATAATGTCTGTATCCATCCTAAGCGTTAGCGAAACACAGAAATACACGAAATAGTTAATAGTATGAGGCATTCAAGTGATTGGCCAGTGGCGCCGAAAACGACGGAGACTACATTCCAGTGCTTGTATGTGGTCTTCGTCGTTTTCGGTGCTCCCAAATCTGGATTGGGTAACAGCACTGAGACGCCCAGTTTCTGATTCCAGATACGCTGACACCCTGTTCAACGATACCAGAGTTTTCGGGGTAATTATCTCAGGATGCTCGAAGCTATGCAGTAGCCTTTGGGGGAAGGCAATGGGTGCCAGCACAGCGACTCGTAGCTACCCCAAAGAGCATTATCGGCATCCCCGGGACTATTAGCCAATGGCAGTTGTGTGGCGGCGGGAAAGTTGTAGCAAGACAGAACAAGCAAGTGTCTGAAAATCATGGCGCCGGTGGCGCGCGGCCGCGCTGGCAACGTCAAGCCCCGCCGACTCTCGGAATTACCTGTACAGATGCAGCAGTGACGGTCGAAACAGCAGACTCACGAGTCATGAATGGACGCATGATTTGCTGAGATGAGACTATATCCCAGATACTATATGTTGTCAACAGGTAGAAGGTAGTAAAACTGCTCACGGTGCATACCAGCCTGAGCACGTACCTGATCAAAGCTCCTCCATTCGAGATCCAGCCGAAATTTTCTCAGGCTTGCTGCTACGGATGAGGTGGAATATTTGGGGCTCATGGTGCGATCGCTTGAGACGCCGCCTCGTGGCAAGGTTCTGGCACATGTGGGATTCGAAGAAGTCCTAGGACGCTGGGAGCGCGTTTGCTGTTAACCCCGTTCGATGTTCCGGGCAGCGCTTGCCAGTGTTGCCCTGTTTTAAAAGTGTTTAGGGACTTCGCAACGAAAGCTTTCGCAGGATCACTACTCACCTGAGTCACCCAATGTCCCTCTTTTTGCCCCATACAGTGCATGCCCACGATGGAATGACAGTCTGGGCTGGCCTTCCCTTTGACCTACCTCCTTGCGCATGTTCCACATGCGCCTGATGGCACTACCACTGGCAACAGACGAGAGTCATGCGTCATGAAGATATCCTCCATGGTTGTTTCTGCACAGGCAGTGATGGAGTTTTGGATTTTCGAGGTCGAGCGTCCTGTTCAACATTCAAATTTCAGCAGCCAGATCGAGTTGCAAGCAACATGGCCACGTTACGTTAAGCTGGGCGTCGTCTGTCCACACTCTGTCACTGGCAACTCACCATCGACAACAGGGACTCGGAAAGAAATGCTAGGGTCGAAGTTCGTAGCTGACCTGCATAGCTTCCGACATGACACAACCAGCGTTTCAAGCAAGAACGTTTCAAGTTCCACTGGCTTACTTATATCCATGGAATTGTACTGTCAAGTGGTGTCGCCCTGAGGGCACATGCAACTACAGTAAGTCTGCTTGTCAGCCGAAGGCTGAAAGTTGGGGCTAATCGAAACGTAGAGACTCGGGACCCAAGCAAGTTCCAGCTACTCGAATATGGCATTCCCCAGTAGTAGCAAGTATCGGAGGAACTCACCGAGATGTGTCGAGACATACCGATCAAGGAAGAAACTTGAAAGCTCCGTAGCAAAAGTGTGACATGGTACGATACTTAGAGCCAGGACGGATACCGGCTAGTTCGAAGTAGCCGAGTTTGTACAACTTTGTCATGTCTCCAGAGTGCGGCATGAGTGCTGGCCGAACATGTCGGCGACTGAAATTTTCACAAACCTTCTGT
>JBBPTX010000514.1:0-22386 GCA_038094595.1 Pulveroboletus aff. annulatus
ATCTATGACGAACTACAAAGGAACTGAGACGAGTGGCAACAAAGTCGTGCGGGTGACTTCGTGACAAGGTGAAGGCGTGAAGGCGCGATCGACACGAGGAAACCTGTGCTCAGCGCGTGGACGTCCGGCATTCCTTACATTAGAGATAAAAGTGTATATCTCAGACTACTAGAGAAAGAGGAGCAGGAAGCTTAATACAAAGTATATGAAATGATAAAAACATTAGAAAAGAAACAAAGTGAAAAACAAGAATGAAACATCAGAATAGGGCAAGCAGTGGATGAAAAGCTTAAAACCCTCATGGATCAGAAGAAATCCACCACAGAACTCATACCAGAATGTTATTACGAGCATCTTAAAGTATTTGAAGAAAAGGCTTCAACCAGAATGCCTACACGAAAATCCTGGGATCATGCCATAGATCTAAAAGAAGACTTTCAGCCAAAGAAAGGAAGACTGATACCCCTAAGTGTGGATGAACAGAGAGAAGTATCAGAGTGGCTAGAGGACCAGTCATCCATAGGATACATTAGACCTTCCAATTCCCCTCAAACATCACCAGTCTTCTTCGTACCAAAGAAAGATGGACGAAAATGTATGGTACAGGATTATCGCTATCTAAACTCACAAACAATACGAAATAACTATCTGTTACCCCTCATCTCACAACTTGTGGATCGATTAAAAGGGGCCAAGCTGTTTACAACGTTGGATCTCAGATGGGGATACAACAACATGCACATCAAAGAAGGAGATAAATGGAAAGTAGCCTTCGTCACACATAAAGGAATTTTCGAACCTCTGGTTATGTTCTTCGGATTATGCAACTCCCCAGCCACATTCCAAATGATGATGAATGAACTATTCACAGATATGGAGGACAGCATGGTAGTTTATATCGACGATGTCATGATATTCACCAAAACAGACAATGAACAGGAGCATGCAGAAATCGTTAAGAAGGTATTAAAGTGTTTAGAAAATAATGACCTCTTCGCCAAACCAGAGAAGTGTCACTTCTTCAAGAAAGAAGTTGACTATTTGGGGATGGTCATAGGACAAGACGGGATCAAGATGGATCACAAAAAGGTCGATGCCATTTTGGATTGGCCAGCACCTACCAATGTAAAAGGGGTGCGAAGCTTTCTTGGTCTTGCCAACTACTATCGTTGCTTCATTGAAGGGTATGCGCAAGTCACTAGACCCCTGAATGATCTCCTAAAGAAAGACGTCTCTTGGAAATGGGAATTGTCACAACAAAACGCTTTCAATAAACTAAAGAACAATTCACCATGGCTTCTATTCTTGCTTATCCAGACATCAATTGTCAATTCCATCTAGAAATGGACACTTCCAACTACACAACAGGGGCAGTATTATCTATATTAAAAGAAGACAAATGGAATCCAGTAGTGTTCAGTTTGCACTCAATGTCATCAGAAGAAAGAAACTATCCTATCATAGATAAAGAGATGCTGAGCATCATTAGAGCATTAGAACAATGGCGTCATTATCTAGAAGGAACAGAATATCCATTCAAAGTATGGAATGATCATGCAAACCTTCAATATTTCATGAAAGCGCAAGATCTATCCAGAAGACAAGCTAGATGGACGCAGTACCTATCCAGATTTAACTATATCTTCATATACAAACCAGGATCGTCTAATGCAAAAGCAAACACTCTCTCTAGAAGAGAAGATCATGCACAAGGAACAGAAGACTATAACAAAGGAATAACCATGATAACTCCAGAGTGGATAAGGACAATATCATCCAAAGTCACAATCTACAATGAAGGAGCATAGCTACATCAAGACATATTTAACCAAATGTGTCTCTTGACACAGACAGAAGTATAGAAACTATGTAAAGAACATAAAGTGTGTGAAGAAGCAAATGGGCTTCTTTACCAAGAAGGAAACCGGTTATACGTTCTGGCCAAAAATGGAGATAACGAAGATTTAAGAATCAAGACCCTTAAATTATGTCATGCCTTGCCTATAGCAGGTCATCCCAGAAATGAAAAGACTATTGAATTGGTCTTATGTCATTATTGGTGGCCTGGCGTCATAACTTAGATCAAAGACTATGTATCTTGTTGCGATCAATGCGCACAAATGAAACCTTTCAACCAGCCTAGCTCTGGTTTATTACAGCCTTTAGAAGTCCCTAGCGGACCCTGGCAAGACATATCTGTTGATTTTGCCACTTATATGCCAGAAAGTAACAGGTCAGACAGCATCTTAGTAGCTGTAGATTGCTTCTTGAAGGAAGTGGTGCTTATCCCTTGTTGCAAAATGACGTCCACCATCGAGACAGCAAGTCTCTACCTTCATCACATCTTCAAGCACCACAGAATTCCTCTATCTATAGTGTCCGATCAAGGACCACAGTTCACTTCACAAGTCATGGCAGAGCTATGCAAGAAGCTTAATATAAAACAACACCTATCTACTGCACATCATCCACAGACAGATGGTCAAACTGAAAGAATGATCAGAAATGTACAGCAGTATCTAAGGATATTCTATGCTGAATGCCAAAACGAATGGGCACAATGATTACCCATTGCACAGTTTAGCTATAATTCTAAGAGGCAAGCCTCAACAAAGAAGTCTCCATTCAAAGTCACTCGTTCTTACACTCCGTGCATGGAAATAGAACCCATTGCATCATCCTCCAAGGCACCAGCTGCTGATGAATTCCTATCCACCTTACACGATATGACAGAGCAGACTAAATTAAATCTAGAACAAGCTCAGCTGCACATGAAGACACAAGCTGATAGACATAGAAAGGAGACTCCTCCCTATAACATTGGAGATAAAGTATGGCTTTCCACAGATAATTTAAAGTTGCCGCATGCAAGTCGCAAATTAACAGAGCGATGGCTAGGGCCATATGACATCATCACACTAGTTGGGGATAATGCAGTCACCCTTCATTTGCCATCCTCTATGCAAATCCACCCAACTGTTAATGTATCATGGGTTAAGCCTTATAAAGAAAGGCTTCAGGGGCAACCTGTCATCACTCCCGGCTCTATACAGATGACTGAGGATCAAGATAACTTATATGAAGTAGAAAGGATAATTGCTAGTAGATTCAAAGGTCGTTGCCTTGAATACCTGGTCCACTGGCTAAGCTATGATGAGATAGATCGAACTTGGGAACTGAAAGATCATCTTCTACTAGATGCACTTGATGCCATCAGCAATTTCCACAGGGAGTATCCTTCTGCACCTCAAAGGTTGTGGATGTCTCATTTGGCATTTATACAATGCTTTCACAAACACGAAGATCTTACTCTTCCATCAACACACCCTTTTGATCACCTGGAAGTCGATCCTTAGACAGGGGGTAGTGTTACAGCTATATATTCAGCTATATATTTTTGTTACAGCTATATATTTTTCACCCCTTTACTTTGCGCATACGAATGCTTTCTTTATCTTATGAAGGGAAAACCCGACTTAGACACTGTGCTAGATACAGGGGATCTACAGGCCCTTCTAGATCAGTGGGCTTCATCTTTAGCTCTTCACCTTTTCATCCCACTGATCACAACATGTATTTAATACATCGTGATCATCACAAACCCCACATCAGTCACTCCATTACTGTGATATGATCCCTTATCTTTAATTACCATTGACATCTTCCATTCAATCCACCCGCAGCAGATCAACAGCTGGTAACCTCATATATGTATTAATCTCTGTTACAGGCCGACTCCTCATGTCAATCATGTTGGGCCTAGGGGATGAACTTATGTAGATACGTATCTAGATTGGTACACAACATGTATCTACACATAGAATAGTATATAAAGCGAGACTGGACAGAGCTCAATCTCTAGTCTAGTTCTCCTGTTTAACTGCCTACAAAAGCATCTCTAAGAATCCTCTCGACGTCTAAGTAATTGGTGATTGCCTACAAAGATTGTAGTCACAACAGGAATGTCATAGAATGGCATGGAAGGGTAAGAGTTAAGTGTGAGAAATGGAAAGATTAGTCTGATAATGAAAGGAAAGAAAAAGCGTTCATCCTGCAAGCAAATCGTAACAGTTCATATCCAATGAATGTTGTTGCTTCTACTTTATGAGATAATTTATTGTCTCTTTGTTCTTTTGGAATGAAGATATATGCTTTGCAACCGAAGATTCTAAGATGTGAAACATCTGGTATGGTGGCATTCCATTTGGTTATAGGAGTGGTTCATTTATGTCAGTGCATAGGTTGTCTGTTATATATGTGAATTGAAGTTTCTACTGCATCTTGCCAAAAAGATTGTGATAAATTTGCATGATGCCTCATAGCTTCAGCTTTTTCCATGAGCATTCTGTTGAAACATTCAGCTCTTCCATTTTGTTGTGAGGTATGGGGAGTTGTTTGTGTTACACATGACCTTGGGTAAAGTCATGCATAGACCTACTGAGCCTAGAGACTAGCAGGGATGTGGGTAGCAAGGTCATGGTTGAGAATATCCACACAAGGTGTTCAGCCATTGGGTTGTCAACTAGGTATTCTATCCAACAATAGTTGGATAGTCAAGGTATCTACATATGCCTAGCTTGGCAATAGAGTCAAGAGTTCGAGAAAGAGACACACATGAAGATGATAAGTTGTAGTGTGAAGCATTCACTCAGTAGTAGAATGAAGACTAAGAGGATAGATTGCTAGTGCTAACTAGGCGATAGCTGTAGGTAGAACTAGATTAAGGAAAAAGAAGAGAATGACTTGTTGAAGGGTTTATATAGTGGGATGAAAGTGTGACAGTTACATGTCACAATGGTTAAGGGCCAGCATGAGAAATGGCAGTAGAATGTGAATGAATATCATGGAACTCATGCATGAGAGGGAGACATTAAGGGCTGGTGCATACAGCATAAGAAGATCAGAAGAACATGAGTACCTACACAGTGAGGAAATAAACATGCTCACAAGAAGTGTTATGTTGTGACTACAATTCTTGTAGGCAATCACCAATTACTTAGACGTCAAGGGGAATCTTAGAGATGCTTTGTAGGCAGTTTAACAGAAGAACTAGACTGGAGACTGGGCTCCGTCCAGTCTTGCTTTATATACTATTCTATGTGTAGATACATGTTGTGTACCAATCTAGATACATATCTACATAAGTCCATCCCCTAGGCTCAACATGTTCGACATGAGGAGTCGGCATGTAACGGAGATTAATATATACATGAGGTTACCAGCCATTGATCTGCTGTGGGCGGGTAGAATGGAAGATGACAACAGTAATTAAGGATAAGGGATCACATCCCAGTGATGGGATGACTGATGTGAGGTCTGTGATGATCACGATGTATTAAATACATGTTGTGATCAGTAGGGCCTGTAGATCCCCTGTGTCTAACACAGTGTCTAAGTCAGGTTTTCCCTTTGATAAGATAGAGAAAGCATCTGTATGCGCAAGGTAAAAGATGAAAAATATATAGCTGTAACACTACCCCCCATCTAAGGATTGACTTCCAGGCAATCAAAAGGGTGTGTCAATGGAAGAGTGAGATCTTTGCATTCATGAAAGCATTGTATAAATGCTAAATGAGACATCCGCAACCTGCAGGGTGCAGAAGGATACTCCCTGTGGAAATCGCTGATGGCATCAAGCG
Source organism: Pulveroboletus aff. annulatus (assembly GCA_038094595.1). Classification (NCBI taxonomy): domain Eukaryota; kingdom Fungi; phylum Basidiomycota; class Agaricomycetes; order Boletales; family Boletaceae; genus Pulveroboletus; species Pulveroboletus aff. annulatus. The sequence continues at coordinate 5,640 of JBBPTX010000514.1, forward strand.
CACCTGGTAGAAGATGATCTTCCAGTTCCCACGTTTGATCTGTCTCATCATAGTCTAGCCAATGGACCAGGTATTCAAGGCAACGACCTTTGAATCTACTAGCAATGATCCTTTCTACTTCATATAAGTTATCTCAGTCCTCGGTTATCTATATAGGGCCGAGAGTGATGACAGGTTGTCCCTGAAGCCTTTCTTTATAAGGCTTAACCCATGATACATTAACAGTTGGGTGGATTTGCATAGAGGATGGCAAATGAAGGGTGACTGCATTATCCCCAACTAGTGTGATGATATCATATGGCCCTAACCATTGCTCTGTTAACTTGCGACTTGCATGTGGCAACTTTAAGTTATCTGTGGATAACCACACTTTGTCTTCAATGTTATAGGAAGGAGTCTCCTTTCTATGTTTATCAGCTTGTGCTTTCATGCACAGCTAAGCTTGTTTTAGGTTTAACTTAGTTTGTTCTGTCATGTTGTGTAGGGTGGAGAGGAATTCATCAGCAGCTGGTGCCTTAGAAGAAGATGTAATGGGTTCTATTCCCATGTGTGGGGTGTAAGAGTGAGTGACTTTGAATGGAGACTTCTTTGTTGAGGCTTGCCTCTTAGAGTAATAGCTGAATTGCACAATGGGTAACCATTGTGCCCATTCATTTTGGCGCTCTGTGCAGAATATTCTTAAATACTATTGTACATCTCTGATCATTCTTTCTGTTTGACCATCTGTCTGTGGATGATGTGCAGTAGATAAATGTTGTTTTATATTAAGCTTCATGCATAGTTCTGTCATGACTTGCGAAGCAAACTGTGGTCCTCAGTCAGACACTATAGATAAGGGAATTCCATGGTGGTTGAAGACATGGTGAAGATAGAGACTTGCTATCTCAATGGTGGGCATCATCTTGCAACAAGGGATAAGCACCACTTTCTTCGAGAAACAAACTACAGCTACTAGAATGCTATCTGATCTATTATTTTCTAGCAGATCAGTGACAAAATTGATGGATATGTCTTGCCAGGGTCCGCTAGGGATTTCTAAAGATTGTAATAAACCAGAGCTAGGCTGGTTGGAAGGCTTCATTCGTGCACATCGATCGCAACGAGATACATAGTCTTTAATCTGAGTTGTGACGCCAGGCCACCAATAGTGACATAAGACCAATTCGATAGTCTTTTCATTTCCCGGATGACCCACCATAGGTGAAGCGACTACTCTCTTCGTATGACTGAAGTGAGGTTGCTGAACGAGATCTTATCTATGTAAGGAGTGAGACAAGATATCTTATCAGCTTAGGGGTAAACAGATAGATAGATTGGGAAGCGTAATGGTGAACTCTCGAAGTTGCTCAGATATTCGGGGAATAGATGAGGCGATGACTTGCTGTGACGTTTCGTTCACAAGTGGAGCTGGATCCGACTTGGGCAAGAGTAGGAATGTTAACAGGTGGAACAACTTAGGGAAGTATCCCCAAGTGTTCCAGTATATTTATACTAGTAGTACAATAGGAGATACAAGTGTTCTAAGTCAGCTGGGCGAAGGGTATGGTAAAGGGTATGACGTATGTGTGGAGCAGGGCAGTGTACATGCTGGCTAAGGTGTGGTATATATATGAAAGAATGGAAGGGTGAATGAGTGAAAGTAGGTCTAGAGCAAGGGGATTAAAGTAAGGCGTATGAGGTGAGGCACCTAGACCTGTGATGTCATGATGACATCATATCTAATCTAGTCGGGTAAGAAGGTAAAGGAATAGTGAAAGGAGTGATCATAGATATGATCATGATGTGATAAGATTAGATAATGGAAAAAGTGCGAAAATGTCAGTTTCACGAAATCAATTCGTAACAATAGGTGAGTCATGACATAATTTAAAGGTCTTGATTCTTAGATCTTGTTACGTGTGGCCCGGGCAGGGTTGCACGTAGTCCTACAAAAGACCTAGCCAAAGGAGTTCGAGGGTTCAACTGTCGGTACTGACAGTGGTGGTGGCACACAGAAGGGCTCGAGATTCATGGGGAACGTTTAGGGGAAGTGCCCTAGACATGCAAGGTTCACTCAGGAGTCGAACAAGACTCGTAGAGGTGGGGGAATCAAGGGGGAGGCTTATGATTCAAGGTACGGTGCTAGGCCAATACACAGGAAAGATCAAGCTAAGGAAAAGGCATAAGGCCAGATCGACTGGTATATATAGTGAAAGGTGACATGTGACAGTAACGTCACAGGGTCAAGGGTAAGAGTTAAGGGCTGGCGTAGGAAGCGGTGGTAGAATGTGAAAGAAGGCTATGGAATGTGATAGAACCTACGTGTGGGAGTGAAACACAAATGTGCCAGTGTATGCGGCAAGAGAAGGTGAAACACGTGTGCGATAAGGCAACATGAGGGAGATAAGTGCACAAGAACATGTAAGTAGGGTAATGTACATGTGACAGAGCCTCAGAGAGCCAAGGGACAAGAGTAAAGGGTTGGCACGGGCAACCGAAGAAGGGCGGAAGAGTGAGCGTACGCGCGGAGAAAGGAGAAGGAAGAGGAAAAGATGTGCCCAGCACGATGAATCGTAACAGATCTTTGTTATCTCCATTTTTGGCCAGTGTTACAGCTATATATTTTTCACCCTTTACTTTGCGCATACGAATGCTTTCTTTATCTTATCAAGGAAAAACCTGACTTAAACACTGTGCTAGACACAGGGGATCTACAGGCCCTTCTAGATTAGTGGGCTTCACCTTTGGCTCTTCACCTTTCATCCCACTGATCACAGTACATATTTAATACATTGTGATCATCACAAACTTCACATCAGTCACCCCATCACTGTGATGTGATCCCTTATCTTTAATTACCATTGACATCTTTCATTCCATCCACCCACAGCAGATCAACGGCTGGTAACCTCATGTATTTATTAATCTCCATTACAGGCCGACTCCTCATATCAATCATGATGGGCCTAGGGGATGGACTTATGTAGATATGTATCTAGATTGGTACACAACATGTATCTACATGTAGAATAGTATATAAAGAGAGACTGGACAGAGCTCAGTCTCCAGTCTAGTTCTCTTGTTCCCTGCCTACGAGTTATACCTCAGATAGTTCTCCACTTGACGTCTAAAAGATAGTGATTGCCTGCAAGTCTTGTAGTCACAACACTAGAACTAGACTATCATACATCCTTACACCCTTTCACTATCTTCAAAACAACAGCAGACGTGTCTAGCCTTCTCCCTTGCACCACAGGCTCTAGCAAGTGAGCATGTCTTTGGGTACCTTAGGATAGTGCTAACAGGGGGTTGCTATCAGTGTGCATCTCCTTTCACCAATCTCTTCTCCCTTTCACAGCATACCTTCCCACCGTCGACTTAGCCAGACCTTGGGAGTTAGTAAACGTACCAGTAGCAGTAGGATTACCAGTCAAAGAAGAGCCCAGGGAGTACTCGCTTGCAACTGCGAGCACAGAGAGTGCAGAGGACCCAAACGACTGGCCAGAAGTTGTGGCCACAGAAGAAGAATTTTGGAGACTTGTTGAACAAGATCTAGAACCACACAGCTTCGGAAACGGAGGTGAGGTTAACTTAATCACCACTGATATTGTTACACGTGGCCGTGGGTATGGTCGCGCATAGACCTACTAATGCCTAGTAGGGTCAAGGATTTAGTCGTTCATGTCAACAATGACATAAGGCCAGCCGTGGGGTTGCTGGATCGAGGGTTCTGTCAAGGGTGTTGACAGATCAAGGGGTAAACTGCTGCCTAGCTTGGCTAGCGGGTCAAAGGTTCTAGAGGAAGACATGCGGAGACAGGTGGGTCGTAGCGTGAAGCATTCACTTAATAGTAGAACGAAGACTGAGGAGTAAAGGCAAGTGGATTGCTAGTGCTAGCTAGGCAACAAGCCATAGGTAGAACTAAGCTAAGGAGGAAAGGAGATGACCCAGTTGAAGGGTTTATATAGTAAAGTAAAGGTGTGACAGTTATGTGTCACAGTAGTTAAGGGTCAGCGTGGGAAGTGATGTTAGAAATTGAAGACCAATGGCAAAACCACACTTGAGAAAGAGACGTTAAGGGCTGGCGCATACAGCGTGAGAAGATCAGAAGATAAAGAGTACCTGCATGGTGGAGGAGTAAGCACGCTTACGAGATGTATGGAACGTCATAGAACGTTGTGGAAGGAATGTGGTTAAGCGTGAGAAATGAAAAGTATTAGTCCGAAAGAGAAAGCGAGGAAAAAGTGTTCATCCTGCGAGCGAATCGTAACAGATATCAGATACATGAGTCACACCTATTACTGGGAACCCACACCTTCAGAACAAACCCTCAGCCCCACCACAGATCTTACCTCACTTCGATATTCAACCACCCCTGAACGGAGCCCATCCAGATCCCCTCAACCCGATCCATTCACGTGGTCAACGGCACCACATAATATTCGTCTAGAAGCAATTCTAGGTGCACAGCAGTTTATCAGAGAAGCGAGCATAGCAAGGAGGCAATACAGAGAAGTCTCAGAGGAACAAGAAAGAGAACAACCTCGCGCTAAAAGGCAGAGATGCGAATATCCACAAACAATCAGAAGGAACGATCATTTTAGTCAAGTACAGTTAAGAGTACAACAAAGAAAGACATACAAGTACTAGTTATCCATGCTTTACAATGTCTTTCATCCCCATCTCAGCTACCGATCTCCACACCACCTTCGCAGACACAGGTGCTAATCACCTAGAAGCAATCACACAATTCGCACAAACACAAGACAATAGATATGATCATCTCAGTAGCGAAATAGCACAACTAAAGAATGCAGTAGCACGGATTGAACAAATGATCCAAGCTTTAACCAGACAACCAAGACCACCCACAAGACAACCAACCCCAAGTGGATCAGAAGTGACCCAAACAAAACCAACCATCAATACATCATGAAAGGTAGAAGTCTTCACAGATCCAGGAGACTTTGATGGGTTGTTCGCCAAGTTTGATGAGTAGTGGGCAAAGATCCAGGCATGGATCCAAATCAACCAACATGCTATAACCCCTTACAGCGGAGATGCAATATTAGCAGTCTTATCCCGATTGAAAGAATTGAGAGCTGGACCCTTTGCACAACTAAGACTGCAAAGACTTTACATGAATCAAGGATATAGTTGGACAGATCTTGAAGGAGAATTAAGAGATCTCTTCAGGGGTAGCAACATCAAAGACAGAGCTATGAAAAAGATAAATGACATGAAACAAGGAAATACTCAAACAATCGATGATTTCCTTGTCAAATGGTATGCAGAGTACGAAAAGGCCGAACTAGAAGACCCACATGGAGTATATCTCCTAGAGTAAAATGTCAAGAGGTATATCATGGATTATATCTGGAAAAACAGACTAAGAAAAACAATGGTTCACGAAACAATGGAGACGTTAAGAAGCATAGGACACCGTCTTGAAAGTTTGGACCTCATTAGAGGACAAACACAATTCAGGTTTGGATCTAAGCCCAAAGATCCTAATGCAATGGATATCGGCACAGCTCAGAAAGGAGCCAAGTCCTGTTATAACTGTGGCGAGACTGGTCATTTCACCAAACAATGCAAAAAACCTTCCACTAAATGTGATCTTTGTGGATGGTCCAATGGCCACAAGAAAGACTGCCAACGTAGGCAGGTGAGAAGCACGTCTTCAAATGACATAAAAAGCACCAAACACATCTACACACCCGGCACACAAGCCGAAAAAGGAAAAGGACGTGACCCCACAGTAGCCATAAGGGAATGTCATTTGATGAAGCAAGGGCGTTCTTCAGGGACATCAAAGATGTTGAAAACAAGAAATCGACAAAAGGCAGAGCCTAGATTCAGGAACTGGGTCTAATCTAGGCAAAGGTAAGCATAAGCAGGTACACTTTCCAACAGACAATTGTTTCTCTAGTTTACAAATTTACGATATGGAAGCAGCACCTTCCACTATTATTTCCACTTCTTTGCCGACAGAGGAGTCCTCTCAGAGGCTCAGCCGGGGCATCATGCTAGTGCTTAATTCCTCTTCAAAGAAAGCTAATCCTTCGATCTTCCCTGCAGATCAAATCCCAAATGAAGGAATCTTTTACAGATCATTAAAAATTGATAACAAACTAAAAATGAAGATAAAGGTAAAACCCAAAAACACTGATCAAAGCTTTATTTCAGTATCAGTGCTCTTAGACTCAGGCGCAAACTGTGTCTTTGTAGATAACATATTTGCAATGCAACATGCTCTTCCACTCAGGCAACTCGCACAACCTCTCACCGTCTACAACATAGATGGTACACAGAATGAAGCAGGCAAGATCACGCACATTGCCTCCCTTCTATTAGACTACAAAGGGCATCAGGAGATAGTCGAGGCAGAAGTCACCAGTTTGGGAAAGAACCAGATGGTGATTGGCTATTCCTGGCTAAAGAAACATAACCCAGACGTCAATTAGAAGATAGGAGAAATTGAACTAAGAAGTTGTGGAAAAGAATGTTGGCAGCTCAGAGATAAAAGCATCTATCTCAGACTGCTAGAAAAGGAAGAGCAGGAAGCTCAATATAAAGTATATGAAGTAATAAAAACACTAGAAAAGAAACAAAATGAAAAACAAGAACGAGACATTAGAATAGAGCAAGCAGTGGATGAAAAACTAAAAACCCTCATGAATTAAAAGAAGTCTGCCGCAGAACTTGTACCAGAATGCTATCATGAGCATTTTAAAGTATTTGAAGAAAAGGCATCAACTAGAATGCCCATATGAAAACCCTGGGATCATGCCATCGATTTTAAGGTAGGCTTCCAATCAAAGAAAGGAAGATTAATACCCTTAAGCATAGACAAACAAAAGGAGGTGTCAGATTGGCTTGAAGATCAGTCGGCTAAAGGATATATTAGACCCTCCAAATGCCCTCAAACCTCACCAGTCTTCTTCATACCAAAGAAAGATGGGCAAAAGCACATGGTACAAGATTATCGCTATCTAAACTCACAGACAGTGCGAAATAATTATCCACTCCCTCTCATTTCCCAGCTCGTAGATCGATTAAAAGGGGCGAAACTATTCACCACTTTGGATCTCAGATGGGGATACAACAATGTACATATCAAAGAAGGTGATGAATGGAAAGCAACCTTCGTCACGCATAAAGGAACTTTTGAACCTCTGATTATGTTCTTCGGACTATGCAACTCTCCAGCCACATTTCAAACCATGATGAATGAATTATTCACAGATATGAAAGACGTTGTGGTAGTCTACATCGATGATGTCATGATATTTATCAAGACAGACAATGAACAGGAACACGCAAAGGTTGTTAAGAAAGTGTTAAAGTGATTAGAGGAAAATGATCTCTTTGCCAAACCAGAGAAGTGTTACTTCTTCAAGAAAGAGGTCGATTATTTGGGGATGGTTGTAGGACAAGATGGGATCAAGATGGATCGCAAGGTCAATGCCATTTTAGATTGGCCAGCGCCCACAAATGTAAAAGCGGTGCAAAGCTTTCTTGGTCTTGCCAACTACTATTGTCGCTTCATTGAAGGGTATGCGCAAGTCGCTAGACCTCTGAACGATCTCCTAAAGAAAGACGTCTCTTGGAAATGGGAATTGTCACAATAGAATGCCTTCAATAAATTAAAAGAATGATTCACCACGGCTCCTATTCTTGCCTATTCAAACATTGATTGTCAATTTCGTTTAGAAACAGACGCTTCCGACTACACAACAGGGGCAGTATTATCTATATTAAAAGAAGACAAGTGGCATCCAGTAGCATTCAACTCGCACCCAATGACACCAGAAGAAAGGAACTACCCCATCACAGATAAAGAGATACTAAGCATCATCAGAGCATTAGAACAATGGTGTCACTCTCTAGAAGAAACCGAACATCCATTTGAAGTATGGAATGATCATGCAAACCTTCAATATTTCATGAAAGCGCAAGATCTATCTAGAAGACAAGCCAGATGGGCACAGTACCTATCCAGATTTAACTATATCTTTCTATACAAACCAGGGACATCCAAAGCAAAAGCAGATACTCTCTCTCGCAGAGATGATCATGCGCAAGGCATGGAGGATGACAACAAAGGCATAACTATGATATCCCCGGAGCAGATAAGGACAACATCATCCAAAGTCACAATCTACGATGAAGGGGCACAGCTACATCAAGACATATGTATTTAACCAAATGTGTCTCTTGACAGAGACAGAACTACAGAAATTATGGAAAGAATACAAAGTGTGTGAAGGAGCAAATGGGCTTCTTTACCAAGAAGGAAACCAGTTATATGTTCCAGCCAAAAACGGAGATAATGAAGATCTAAGAATCAAGACCCTTAAATTATGTCATGACTCACCTATGGCAGGTCATTCTGGAAATGAAAAGACTATTAATTTAGTCTTACGACACTATTGGTGGCCTGGTGTCACAACTCAGATTAAAGACTATGTATCTCGTTGCAATCGATATGCATGAATGAAGCCTTCCAACCAGTCTAGTTCTGATTTATTACAGCCTTTAGAAGTCCCTAGCGGACCCTGGCAGGACATATCGTCACTGATCTGCCAGAAAGTAACAGATCAGATAGCATTCTCGTAGCTGTAGATCGCTTCTCGAAAGAAGTGGTGCTTATCCCTTGTCACAAAACGACACCCGCCATTGAGACAGCAAGTCTCTATCTACATCACATTTTCAAGCACCATGGAATTCCTCTATCTATAGTGTCCAATCGAGGACCACAGTTCACTTCACAAGTCATGGCAGAGCTGTGCAAGAAGCTTAATATAAAAAAATGTCTATCTACTGCACATCATCCACAGACAGATGGTCAGACAGAAAGGATGATTCGGAACGTGCAGCAGTATCTAAGAATATTCTGTGCAGAGCGCCAAGGTGAATGGGCACAATGGTTACCCATTGCACAGTTTAGCTATAACTTTAAGAGGCAAGCCTCTACCAAGAAGTCTCCATTCGAAGTTACTTGTTCCTACACCCCGTACATGGGAATAGAATCCATTACCTCATCCTCCAAGGCACCAGCTGCCGATGAATTCCTATCTACCCTACACGATGTAACGGAGCAAACTAAATTAAATCTAGAACAAGCTCAGCTGTGCATGAAAGTACAAGCTGATAAACATAGAAAGGAGACTCCTCCCTATAATGTGGGAGATAAAGTGTGGCTATCCACAGATAACTTAAAGTTGCTGCGTGCAAGTCACAAGTTAACAGAACAATGGCTAGGGCCATATGACATCATCATGTTAGTCAGGGATAATGCAGTCACCCTCCATTTGCCATCTTCTATGTGAATCTACCCAACTGTTAATATATCACGGGTTAAGCCTTATAAAGAAAGGCTTCAGAGACAACCTGTCATTGCTCCTGGCCCTATATGTTACGCGTGGCCGTGGGGGTGGTCGCGCGTAGACCTACTAACGCCTAGTAGGATCAAGAGTTCGGTCGTTTGTATCAACGACGACGTAATGCCAGCCGTGGGGGTGCTGGGTTGGGAGTACCGTCAAGGATGTTGACGGGTCAAAGGATATACCGCTGCCTAGCTTGACTAGCGGGTCAAGGGATCGAGGGTAAGACACGCGAAACCGGGCGAGCCGTAGCGTGAAGCGTTCACTTAATAGTAGAATGACGACTGAGGAGCAAAGGCAAGTAGATTGCTAGTGCTAACTAGGTGACAAGCCGTAGGTAGAACTAAGCTAAAGAAAAGAGGAGACGTCCCTGTTGAAGGGTTTATATAGTGAAGTGAAGGTGTGACAGTTACATGTCACAGTAGTTAAGGGCCGGCGTGGGAAGCGGTGTCAGAAATAAAGAACCAATGGCAAAACCACGCATAAGAGGAAAACGTTAAGGGTCGGCGCATACGGCGTGAGAAGAGCAGATGATAAGGGGTACCTGCGCGGTGGAGGAATAAGCACGCTTACGAGATGTATGGAATGTCGTGGAACGACATGGAAAAAATGAGGTGAAGCGTGAGAAACGAAAAGTATTAGTCCGATAACGACAAAAGGGAAAGAGCGTTCGTCCTGCGAGCGAATCGTAACATTACCCCCTTAGTAACCCGAAGCTACGGCGAGGATTCCTTACAAGTCCCTAAAGGTGGGTCCCAGAGAGCCGGTGATGTTGGTGTAACCGACATCGTCTAATTCATCTCCATCCTCATAAGGGGAAGGGGCGTGAGGAGAGGACGGCGCGGGGTGGTAAGACTGTTGGGAGGAGGAGGAGGAGTGACGAGAGGTACGGCGAGGAGTGGCTCAACGGACGATTTGTCCGTTACGGAACGTGGCTTGAGGGCGGCGAGGCGTAGTTGTGGACGTGGAGGAGGACTGGGCGCGTGGGGAGGTGAGACGAGAGGCGAGGGAATGGGACGGTCCCGGGCAACAGGCGAGAGAGTGGCCAGGTGCTCATTGACGACATCCTGCGCAGGTGTGCTGCTGGCAAGAGAGTTGGGTGTGGCCAAGGCAGTGGCATTGGAAGCACCGTTGATTAAAGCGGGGATGTCCTGGGTAAACGCGATCTCTCCCATTCCGGCCGGTCCACCAGTCGTTGAGCGTCTGTCTATGGATAGGCGATCCATCTCGTAAGACTTCGTTGCCGAGTCCTCGACCTGCGGCGGCAAGATCTCGGAAATGGTTATCGAGGTCTAAGAGGAAGGAATCATAGCCCATCTGGAAGGCATGTGAATACGACTGGTAGCGTGCGTGGTAAATGAAGTCCTGCATAGTCCTGCCTAGCGTGGTGTGAGGGAAAACCAGGCCTGAGCCGGAGACGAAGGCGGCGATGTGGTTGATCTGCATCACAGATTCAAACCAAGTGAAGATGGGGGATCCATCTGAAGAGTATACACTAATGGGAACTCGGAGGCGGTCATCAGATAAGAGAGAGTGAAAGCGAACATAATGCTCATCGGTGAACCGTTCCTCCCGGATCCTGCCAGTGTGGCGATGACTGGAGACATCAAGGGGGACCTGGGAGTCCCATCCAGAGTGAGCGACGAGGGAATCCGAGCTAGGTGCTCGGACAAGCTGGGGGCAGTACACGCCTAGGAACGAGGGTGGTCCGGGAGAAGGTTCCCAATGGGGCAGAGGTGTAAACGACGGCAAGGACTGGATCCTGCCAGAGATGGGGGAGACATGGGACTGGGGAACATCGTCAACAAGAGTGGCGAAGTTAACAGGCTGTGGGGCGGCGGGGCGAGTAGGAGAGACCCTCTCGGGGTCGGCAGAGGGAAGACGGACTGTGCTGGGGTTGGTGGAAGGTGTGGCTGCAGGGTGTCGACATGGGAGAATTCGATGGCCATGAGTAAGATATGGAGAGGGTTTATTTGCGGCGTGGTGGGCGAGCAAGTGAGAGAGAGAAAGCGCGGGGGTGTCGTCTTTTATAATCTTCTAACAACTCCGACGAATGTTTCAAGTTCCGTTCAGGTTCCCAGGATTCTTCTTCGGCGGAGTACCCTTTCCATCGGATCAGGTATTGACGGGCCGACGGCATGCCTCGATGCTGTATGATTCGTTCTATTTCATATTCTTCTTGTCCCTCGACAAGATCCGGGGGCGGTGTAGGGAAGTTCGGGCCGTGTACGTCGTTTTCGCGATAGGGTGATAACAGAGAAGTGTGGAACGTGTTGTGGATTTTCCATGTTCGTGGGAGTCGGAGGCGATAAGAGACAGGTGACAGGACATCGGAGATGATGAAGGGGCCTTCGCGTTTTGCGGCGAACTTCGGATCTTGGACAGTCCTTTTAAGGTTCCTGGCCTCCAGCCAAACTCGCTGCCCTTTCTCGAAAGGCACGAATTTCGACTTAGACCTGGACACCATGACTTGTCGTGCGAGTTCATGGGATGTGAGGGCTTCGTCTCGAAGGGCAGTAAGTTCTTTGAGACGGGTTTCAACGGCGGGGATGTTGGTTTCGGCGATCACCGAGGGAAGGGCACGGGGTTCATACCCCATTATGAGGTAAAACAGGGATTTGCCGGTGACGGAGTGAGGGCGGTGGTTGTGCGTGAATTCTGCGTGAGAGATGTGATCGGACCAGATAGAAGGGTGGTCCCCACAGTAGATGCGGAGATACGTTTCAACTTCTTGGTTGACGCATTCTGTTTCTCCGTCTGTCTGTGGGTGATATGCCGTGGAGAGGGATAGATCATAGTTAAGGAGGCGGCCAAGTTCCTTGGCAAAGGCAGAAGCAAATTGTGGGCCGCGATCTGAGATGATCTTTTCGTAAAGTCCAAAGCGAAGATAAACTTTATGGAAAAAGAGCGCTGCGATGCCTTCGGCGGTGATGGATTTCTTTGTAGGGCAAAGAATTACCCCCTTAGTAAGGCCGTGGTCCACCACGACCAATAACGAGTCAAACCCCCCGGACAGCGGGAGGTCAGTAATGAGATCACAGGAGATCTGTTGGAAAGGGCGAGAGCACGAGGATGGGATGGGGACGAGTGGAGGAGTTGTGGGGTGAGTGTTTGCTTTGTTGCGCTGGCACACGGCACAGCCCTCAACGTAAGAGCGAACGAAGGAGGCGAGGCCCGGCCACCAGAACTCGGAGGCGACGAGATGACGGGTTTTAAGGTAGCCGGGATGGCCGGCGGAGTTATGGTCATGGGAGCGCCGAATGACAGTGCGCCGAAGGTCACGGTCGGGAGGGACATAGACGCGTCCTTGGTACTGGAGGATCCCATCGGAGTATTGCCAGTCTGCTAGGCACGAGCGGAGAGCAGGAGGAAGAGAGCCGTCCAGTTCCTGTAACTTATGGAGGACTAGATCGTCGGAGGTGGAGGCAGAGGCGATGTGGTTTGAGAGGGCAGAGTTAATGAGGTGAACGAAGAGGGCGTCAGGGAGGAGAGTGACACCGAGATTGTCAGAGTCGGCGCGGGGGAGGAGATCCGGATGACGAGAGAGGGCGTCGGGACCGGCGAGTTGAGTACCTGGGACGTGGGTAATAGAATAATCGTAGTCGGCGAGGTCGAGGAGCCATCAAGCTTGGCGTCGGTTGAGATCTTGGGGGCGGCGAAAATACGTGAGGTTCTTGTGATCCGAGAAGACTTTGACGGGGAAGGGAGAGCCATGGAGGTATTGCCTCCAGGCTTTGAAACCGCGTATAATGGCCAAGAGCTCCCTATTGTGGATGTCGTAGTTGCGTTCGGAGGAGGAGAAGGATTGAGATAAATAGGAACAGGGGTGCCAATCCCCATTGGCATCAGTTTGCAACAAGATACCCCCCGATGCGTATTTGGAAGCGTCGGTGGCCATGGCAAAAGGTCAAGAGAGATTGGGCATAAGGAGAACGGGCTTACGAAGGAACAACTCCTTGAGTTGTTCGAAGGCGGTTTGCTGGGCGGTGGTCCAGGTCCATGGCATAGTCTTCTTGGTAAGGTTGATGAGTGGACGAGCGATGTTAGAGTATCCCGGGATGAAGCGTCTATAGAAATTAGCAAACCCTAGGAAGGATCGGACATCTTTGACTTTCTGTGGCGTAGGCCACTTGGCGATCCCGTCCAGTTTGACGGGATCCATGGCAAGTTGCCCCTCCTTTACGATCATTCCGAGGTATTCGACTTCGGGGACGGCAAACTGGCATTTTTCCAGCTTGAGGTGGAGGTCGAGTTCCGTCATTCGTTGAAGGACACGGCGAGTGCGTTTGGTATGAGTGGTGTCGTCTGGGGAGAAGATGAGAAGGTCATCCATGTAGATTACTAACCATCCTTCTGCGATCATGTCGCGGAAGGAATCGTTCATGAAACGTTGGAACGTTGCTGGGGAGTTAGTCATTCCGAAGAACATAACCATTGGTTCGAAAAGTCCTTTATGGGTGAGGAAGGCACCTTTCCATTGGTGTCCGTCTTTGATACGTACGTTGTTATATCCCCAGCATACATCAAATTTGGTAAACACGCGGGCGCCCTTGAGTTTGTCTAGGAGGTCTGAGATCAAGGGTAGCGGATAAGCGTCGCGGACGGTGTGTTCATTGAGGTATCGATAGTCTTGACAGCGGCAGAGTTTGCCATCCTTTTTCTTGACGAAGAAGAAGGGTGACGCCTGGGGGGAGTTTGAAGGGCGGATCTTGCCGGCGGCAAGGTTTTCATCGAGGAAATCTTCAGTAGCTTTCTTTTCGTCGGGGGTGAGCGGATAGAGTTTTCCAATTTTCGGGGTGAATGAGTCTTTGACGTTAATTTCATGGTCGTAGGGCCTAGAAGGGGGAAGAGAGTCGGCAGATTCTTTGGCAAAGACGGGAGCGAAGTCTTTATAGGCGTCTGGGAGTATGACCTTTGGCTTAGCTTTCTCAGCGGCAGCCGCAAGTTCTGTGGCGGTGGTAAGCTTGGCGACAAGCTTTGGGTGTGTTTGGTGATATCTAGATCCTGCTTTGAGGACTCGTTGGCAAGAATTAGCATAAAGTGCACGTCGGACGAAGAGATTTCCATCTGGTAAGTCGAGGAATGTGGAGAGGGTATGGTCGGGGACCGTCTCGACCATGACGTGGCGAGGTGGTTTAGCAGGAGATGCACGAGGTTGGGCATTGTCATGTCGCTTGAGATCGGCGACGTGGATGTGATAGAGAGAGGCAAACTCGTCTACCGTTTCAGGGATACTGATTTTCTGCGCCGACCAGTCAATGGAGGGGTTCGTAAGTCGTAGCCAAGGTGCTCCGAGAATCACGTTCTCGGACCCGCAGTGTAGGACATGGAAACGTATGTGTTGGGCAACGCCGTCGATGTTTGTGAAAAGAGAAGCGGTGTATCGGATGGCGCCTTTAGCATTGGGGGTTTGGTCAACGTTGTTTACTGGGATAGGCGTCGGGAGTCTGTTGAGGGGAAGTCAGTGTTTTTTAGCGAAGTCCCAATCGAGGCAGTTGATGTCTGCCCCGCTGTCGATGAGGGCGCGGGTGTCGACGGTTTTCATGGTGTGCGAGGGATCAATGAGTTGAAGAGGGATACGCATTGATTTCTTGGATGTAGATACAAGTACAGGCGCACACGTAAGAGGAACTACTGACGTCAGGGCAGTGTTCCCTTTCAAAAATCCTGAGTGATGATGGCGACGCGAGACACCTTGGTTTCTTCATCATCATCTTCATCGTTAATCTCCTGGAGTCGAGGGATTTCTTCTTCGTCCTCGACTTCTACTTCTGTAACCCTCCGGACGATCTTCTTCGGCCTAGGAGAGTTCGAGGTAAACGTCGGGCAATTGTTAGCCTGATGCCCTTTCTGTCGGCAGCGGAAGCATTTGCCCTCTTTTCAGCATTGTTCTCGTTCGGCAGGAGTAAGGCGTGGGAGTCGGACGGCATCGACGTCCATGGCGTTGGGGTCTTTGGCTGGGGCAGGGGTGGAGTATTGATGATACGTGTGGCGGGAGGGGGTCTTGTGGCGAGCGGCGATTTCTCGGGCACGCTCCATGTGGGTCTGGAAGGTGACGGCTTTCTTCAGCCATGCTTCCATGGTAGTGGTGACCGTTTCCATTGCTAGGATTCGGCGCATAAGGACTTCGGGGATTGCAGCCGAGTAATAGCCAATCAGGACGTTGTCGTCGGTGATGCCGGCGATGGCGCAATGGTTTTGAAACTGAGCATTGTACTCAGTAAGCGAAGGGGAGTATCCGCCGTTCTTGGTGGCGGTCATGCGGGTGGTGGTGAGCCAGGCAATCGCGTTGCCAGTGGTGTCATAGTGTTTGAACGCCAAGATGAAGGCGTCCCAGAAGTCGGACCAAGAGCCCATGTTAATCGAGCCGTCGGCTGTGATTTTCGAGTACCTAAAGGTGTTTGCCCACGTAAGCGCAGGACCTCGGGTCATATAGGAAAGCGCGAAGGCAATGCGCTTTGGGTCGGTGGTGTATACCTCAGCGTTGACGTTGAGATAGAAGGCGACAGAGTCAAACCACTGTTTAGCCGTCCGATAGTCACCATCGTACTTATCTGGGGTGCCGATGCGAAGTTCGAGGGGTTTGGTGGTCATGGTGGGCGACGGGGGACGAGGGATCGGAGGAAAGATGTGGCCGGTTTGACGTCTGGGTGTGGGTGAAGATGGAGTCTGCGGGCGGGGTATCTGCACTGAAGCAGAAAAGCTGTGGGAAAGATCGTGAGTAGCAAGTTCTTCATCAGAATCTAATAGAGGCTCGTCGGGGTCTTCGTCCCAATGTGCTTGGTTGGGATCTTCTGGGGTGTCAGAGGAGTCAGAGTGCGAGGTACGCGGAGGTTCTCGAGGGTTCCAACGCGGATCAGTGGTTCGAGTGTTTCGATGAGAAGCTATGGTGGGCGGCGTACGTGATAGTACCCGAGCAAGGAGGTAGCTTAGTTCTTTTGTTACGCGTGGCCGTGGGTATGGTCGCGCATAGACCTACTAATGCCTAGTAGGGTCGAGGGTTCAGCCGTTCGTATCGACAACGACGTAGGACCAGCCGTGGGGATGCTGGGTCGGAGGTACCGTCAAGGATGTTGACAGATCGAAAGGTAAGCCGCTGTCTAGCTTGACTAGCGGGTCAAAGGTTCGAGGTGAAGACACACGAAGGTGGATGAACCGTCATGTGAAGCGCTCTCTTAATGGTAGAGCGAAGACGCAAGGAGTAACAAGGATGGATTGCTAGCACTAACTAGGCGACAAGCCGTAGGTAGAACTTGTTGAGCAGGATATGCGGGAGGAAGCCCAACTCACCTGCTGGTAGACAGATGGTGGTCTAAGGACAAGAGGTAAACTCGTTGTTATTATCCGAGGCGGACTCGGTTCCCTATATATACTACAGG
>JBBPTX010000515.1:0-22339 GCA_038094595.1 Pulveroboletus aff. annulatus
CTCAAAACAAGCCTTTTTGACCCAGAGGCCCGGCTGCACAAATCGACTGGAAGATCACTAGTTACTTGGCACCGAGATTACTTGCACCCAAGCGGCCCGTCAGGCAAACGAGACAATCTCGGCGGTTACTGTACGAGATGAGCCAATGTGGCTCTCGCGGCACTGATCGAACCCAGCACTAGTCTCCGTGTGGCTTATCCTTACCCCTCCTGGGGCTATCTATGTATATTACTGATCCTGGCGACCTTTAAATTCTGTGTCCCATTGATCCTGGACCATAACCATAATCTTCTCCTCTCCTTGTTCAGATGAGTCTATCCAAAGGCAAGTTCAGGCAGACTCGGAGAGCATGAGGCTACAGGAAGAGGTTGACCTTGTGATGACCCCAATGACATCTTTGTCAATCCCTTCGAGCAATAGTCAAGCACTGGATCAACCAGATATTGGGCCTGGTCAGTCAATAGCAGAGACTACCAAGAAAGTAGGGTAGGTAGCATTCATCCATGTAATCCGGCGACACTGACTCGTAGAACTTCATTCCCGATCTCAGGCCTGCATGCCAGTGCTGTTCCCGGTGCCAGGGTCGCCTAGGTAGTACCTTTTTGAGGGAGTATTTCCTCTGGCCGAAAGAATACGGTCCACTGCCCACGTCAGAGGACTTGCGACCAATGAAGCAAGTCGATGGTGTCGTCGCCTGGGTAACTCTCCCCCTCACACGTGTTTTTCCCTATGCCGCGTATTGGTGATCCGCCAGGCGAGGGAATATCTTGAACGACACTCGTACTGTCCACCTTCGATTCCTCTCACCTCCCTTGCTGTAGGTTCTCGCTTCTCCAGCGCTCGGCCCATGGATGACCCTGGCAAAGACAGTGTCGTAAGATAACTTATGCGTTACCCCAGTCTTAGCACCACTCATTATGCAAGGATGGTCAGAATCGGACGCCGTGACATCTTGGTACAGTATGGTACTCGTATGAGCGGGTGTCATTGGATGTATAATCATACAACTCGCCTCCGGAAACTCGTCTGAGTCAGACCGTAGAGAACCTTCTCCCTGCCTGCGCGTTTACGTCTGCGCGGCGTGGACCCGATATTGGCGGAGCAGCCTGCGCCTCATCTTGTAAGCATCCAGATCATGAATCCCAATCATGATCATGATGAGACGGATATATTCTATTCATTATCACCACCGTTCGTCTCTCCGGCGGCTATTTTCCGCTCATCACGCAATCCATTGATTCCGGGTCGTATAATTGGGTGGGCTTCTGGGATCCGAATCCATCCACAGTTACGTGTGGCCTGTGCCGAGCGCCCAATCACAAGAAGGCCGATAATAGGTGAAGTGTTCTATCATCCAGAATCAAGTAGAATGCCGCTGTGTGTCAGTTCTATTAGATCTATGCCGTAGCTGGTCCCTTGATGACGGTCTGAATCGGTCTGATAGATGACTTGCTCACATCCTTGCACGACTTGGAGATCAGTGCTCCTGCAATAAACTCGAAGCTATGTTTCGAGGGTACCCGACGAGTTCGTTAATGCTGCACTAGTATCAACATGTATATTGTGAGGTTTTGTGTAAATACTAATGAGTACAATGTATCCAAGTGTCCAAAGCATGAGGGTATTACTACAGAAAACATCTAACCATCATAAGCCCCAGGAAGCTCCAAAGCAGAACGAGCCACTATCATTCTAACCTGCCATCACCGTCCTCCTATGGCTTTCCAAACTTGATCACCCACGTCTCTTTGCATGCCTTCATCCCAGGCAACAGTCGCTTCTTCTCGAACTCCTCGTCCCGCTCCAGCCCCCTGAACGCCGTAGTCTCCCCAAGCCAATCAATCCTCTTCAAACGCAAGTCCTTTTCCTTCTCTTTTCCATGCCTCGCCTTTGCCGCTTTCTCGACCGTCTCCCTCTTCGATTTATCGTTTACGACGATACCCCACTCCGAATCCACGATCGGCTCCTGGAGCATCTTGTAAAGACCATCAAAGATGGCACCACATGTGACCAATGAGCCTGCAGGTGCGTGGATGTTGACGCTCCACGGGAAGGCTTTGGAGATGATGCGAGCCTCTTGTGTAGGCTGTGCAAAGGCATACTGGGGTGCGATCTGCTGATACGTTGATAAAAGCATGCCATCGCGTGCCGCCGGTTTGCGCAAGTCATAACGGACGTTGGTCGTGTCTGCTGCCAGCCCGGGGTTAAGGTGGGGGTGTTTCGATTGGGTGTGATCCACTGTATTCGTGCGCGTGGAGCGTGAAAAAGGGAGGGATGCGGGAAAGCGACGCGGGGTCTTACTGTATGGCCATCCAGATGGGTTTTGATAAAAAGGATCGCCGTACTGAGGTGGGAGATAGACGTGAGGATTGTATGGTGTTTGTTGGTACCATGGACGATTCCCGAATGGATCCATGTGTTGTGCCAGGGATGAGAAATTGCTGAGAATATGGTATCAATGAGTGCCCTTCTTATAGAGATGCGAACCACAACAAGCGCTCAAACAAGGACTGACGGCGAGAACACTAGATTAGTCCGACTCCGCAGGCTAGCGCGCCGACCTTATCGCGGAAGATCGGGGAGCTTTGAGCTGAGATGACTCGAGCGAAGCTAAGCTCCTGTGCACGAGCACCGTGGGTCTGATTCGGATCAGTTCATATGATAGCAAAACTGACATAGGTACCGTTTATCAACATGCCGTAGGGCTGTGCAGCAGGTCATGTGGGAGAATGGGTCTAAGTCGAGAGCTTGTCAAGAACCAAAGTGCATACGGCGTATCGGACAACGTACTGCTGCTCCTATCTCTGTATGACTCGGAGGAAAAGAGTAATCATAACACGCATAAAAAACACATTGGAATAATCCGAACAGCCTATGTTGGTTGATGGAAAGCTATAACGGTCGACAGACTTGACCGAGAGGAGCCATCCAGTATGACATGTTACTCAGCACTCGGGCAAAGGTTCGGGATGCTGGTCAGATTTTTGAGCACTGCCAGTGGTAATAAGTCGGGTGAGAGCGGAGTTGGAATCTGCACAGACGTAAGCCTGCCGAAGTGCCGATGAGCTAAAAAAATAAATCTGATTGGTCAATTCTGTTCTCTGGCCATCCCGTTTCTGTTCATATGAAACACGCCGCAAACATCGTTGTCAGGTCGCCAACATTAATGCTCTCGTACCCCACCATTGATGAGGATGCTAAGGTCCTACTACCGTCACCACGATTAACTCTGAATATGTCATTCAAGAGAAACGTCCAAGTCGAATTTCATGACGGCAGCGTGAAGCATAATTAAGGCACTCGTCCATCGCAACAACACGGTGTTTCCAGAAGGTGATCGGCTGATTAAGCCTCATTTCGTTGGCACGAGGATGGATTACATAAAGTAGGCGCGCCCCCCATGAAGGAGTTTGTCGCAGATAAGCCACTGGGCGCCCGAATAAACCTTTCCTCCTACTTCTTCCATCCACATCAACAATGTCCTTTGCGTCCGCTTTCCGCACCCCTGCGCGTCGAGCTCTCCGTTCCGCTACAAACAGGCGAGTCGGTGCGCAACCCAGGGTATTATCATTCAGAGGCTTCTCTACCGAGACACCTCCCCCACCAAAGCAGAACTTTGGTCTTTATGCCGGTTTGGGAGCAGTCGCGGCAGGAGGTGTAGCTTATTACCTCTGGAACTCTTCCGACTCTTCCAAGACTTCTGCGACCAACTTGAAGTCTACTGCGCAGGCCGCGAAATTCGTCCCTACCAAGGCGGATTACGAAAAGGTGCGTTCGGGCGTCTACATATGAGAAATGTCGAACCGAATTATCGTCAGGTGTACAAACGCGTCAGTGAGGTCATTGAGGAGGCTGAGAGCTATGATGGTAGGTGCCCATGCGGTCCCTTGCCCTCGTCGTTGACAATTCTCGCAAGACGGCTCCTTTGCCCCTGTTTTGCTCCGTCTCGCTTGGCACTCTGCTGGTACTTTCGACAAGGAATCCAAGACTGGTGGAAGGTATGGTCCATCTACTTTCAACACTCATCGTGCTTATTATGTTTTCCTTAGCAACTACGCTACTATGCGCTTCGAGCCCGAAGCATTGCACGGTGCCAACGCCGGCCTCCACGTAGCCCGTAACATTATGGAAAAGCTGAAAAAAGAGTTCGACTGGATTTCATACGGTGATTTGTGGACCCTTGCTGGGGTATGCGCAGTCCAGGAGATGGGTGGCCCCAAGGTTCCGTGGAGACCCGGTCGTATTGATGGCCTCGCTGAACATGTCACTCCGGACGGACGACTTCCAGATGCATCTCAGGGTGCACCCCACCTTCGGGACGTGAGTATTGACTACGGTTTCAGTTCTCAAGTCGAGTTTCACACACGTCATCCGGATAGATTTTCTACCGTATGGGGTTCAATGATCAGGAGATCGTAGCGCTGTCCGGGGCACACGCTGTTGGTCGTTGCCACCCTGACAGGTAAGAATGTCATTTCAATTCACAGATGCATTGGTGCCACGTGTACATAGGTCTGGGTTTGAGGGCCCTTGGACGTTCTCCCCGGTCACGTTCTCGAACGAGTACTTCAAGTTGCTGTTTAACGAGACGTGAGTCCAACTAACTCATATCTCCGCTGACCAGGTGCTGACAGATGTGTAGATGGGTCTGGAAGAAATGGAGTGGTCCCAAGCAACTCGAGGACAAGAAGACCCGAACTCTCATGATGTTGCCGTACGTACCCATCGGTGGTTCCTTGATTCGTACCAGGATTGATCGAAACGTCATTCTTAGAACGGACTACGTTCTCACCCAAGACAAGAGCTTCAAAAAATACGCCAAGGCGTACGCCGACAGCGAGGAGCTCTGGTTTAAGGAGTATGTCCTCTAATTCCATCCATACCTGCCCACGTTGCAGATGTCTAACGCACATTAGCTTCTCTGCCGCATTTGCCAAGCTGCTCGAGCTCGGTGTGCCTCCTGAACAATTCCACTCCGCGGAACCTTGGATCATAGGTGATGCATAAATAGAAATGCAGAGCGTGATGCTCGTGCATAGATTAATACCTCGTTTGTGAGACCTCCCTTTGGTTGCGTGGCATGTTACCAATTTTCATACCATCCACGTTCTGTTTGGGAGTGGGGTATTGGGATCGTTTGCTAGATCTTCGTATACATATCCTTTTGGCGTTGATGGGGTGAAGTTCACTTGACAATGTCGTATTGCATACGTCGTTAATTTACATGGAGTGACCAATACGGGCACGAACGTCTCGGTGGTTCGCGGAAGCAATGATTCAAAGTATCAATAATACCCCTCATCCTGATATCTCGTAGACTGCAATAGTCAACTCGAGGTCCAGCTAGAGTATCGATCCAGCGAATCCACCACGATTCGCTTTCACGGATGCATCATCGTCTTGCGTTCGGCGCTTCGGTAGTGACATGGAGGTGAACCTCATCCCTACGGTTGGGATTGTAGGGCTTTAAGCTGCGCAAATCCAACCTGTAACTTGCCCACATCAAACGTAGTATACACGCTCTTGAGGAAAATATTCCCAATAACAAAGAAGTCTTGTCAAAATAAAAGTGATCAATCTGTGATCAGCACAAAACATTGGAAAGCAAATCAAAGGGACAGTACACACTGTATGAGTCGTCGATGGTGATGCCGCAGACACAAAATGGTGACTCGGGATTACCAAACTGTGAAATGCTCAAGGAGGGCAGTTCGAATTGGGTACTGCCAATGCTAAATGTAAATGTGGGGAAAGATTTGCATGGAACTGCAGATAGAAAATATCAATGGGCTGATAGAAATGTATGTAGACCAAAACTTACAGGCCCAGACACCGTCACGATCCGGGACTCTTGTAGCGCCCAGGCGGAAAAATAGCACGTAAACGAATGAAGAAGGACCACTAATGAAGGCGAAACCGGTGTCAACAATGGCAGGAATGTTGACCAAGATGGGGGGGTTGTCATCCAGCAACCCCGCTTGGATGTTGTCGATAGTTATTTGCCAGTATGCCTGAAGTAATCGATGTGAGCGCATGCCCACATACATCTGACATGTCAACTTACTTCCTTCGTGACATCTACATATGTGAAACTTCCAGTGTACCGATCATCGTTGACCCCACCAAGATACAGCTCGCCTTTGTCTCCCTCGGTAGATGGAAGATAAAAGGAGAATACTTTTTCTTCTATTGCTTCCTCGGCGACGAGGGTTTGGAAGACAGGGCTAATGTCATAACGAGAGAGCGACCGGAAAGCCATCCCCATTAAACCGTCCGCAGGAAAGTTTCCGATCTCGAATCTGGGAGAGTAAACCCTTGCAACGCCGATAGTCTGACTGGTCGCCTAACGGGCTGTTAGAAATGGCCGTACCCACAAGTCATGTATAGCGTACAGTAAAGCTGGCAATCGTCAGGGTATCGTTGTAAAAATCACCTGAGCTGAAACCCGCCCCGTAAAAGAAGTCAAATTTTTCATTTAAATTTTTTGCAGTTGAAGAGGTCTTAGGGTCCCATTTAGTGTGGCCTTGGCAAGTATCGCATTCACGACCTGGCAAGAAAATATGGCTATAGAAGAATTTATGGAAAAGTGGTGTAATTTGGGTACCGAGCACATACCTAGAACCAGTATCAAAAGCGACTGTGAAAGAGATGAGTAAAAAAGATCCACCAGGAGTGCAACAATTTCACCTTTAAAAAACTGGGGAGGATCACTAGTACCAACCGAAATTTCGCCATACCAGAGCTCATCGTGGCCCTGAGTCAGATCGAGTCCATTTTCAGCACGTTTTCCGAACCCTTTCTTAACGGAATCCAGAGGGTGCCTCATACCGGTGTTCTTCTTGTAGCCCTCGAAGCCTTGGATGATCTTACTGAAAAAAAGAATTGAGTTGCCATGCATTGGTGACGGTGCGGGCGACTTACGCCCTGACTGATGCAATATGAGAGTCAACCGCATCAAAATTAATGGTTTTATCTGGATTTCGCAACCGAGACGGCCGTTGGGCGATTGGGATAGCCACACCCTTGGTCTTCCCAGCAGGCTGGAGCGCAAAGGCAACTGAGAGAAGCAGCGCAGTGGTTGTTGCCGTGACAGTGAAATGCATCCTGGACAAGAGAGGCTCACAAATAAATGACAGGGACTCGACAATCTTCGTGCCAGCCTACTTACCTTTAATACGGGATAACATGTCCCTGCCATCGGCGACTCTCGGTAGTTCCATCAAGGTCCGCTGTGTCAGTTCTGCACGGACGGAACCCGATGTCACGGTGACATCATGATGATGGAGGGATGGCTGCCATACTTGCGGCGGATCCCGCCCGCTAGAAGTATGATGAATACGTGTGGACACAAGGATGTACCTTGAAAGTCTGACCTTTGGCGATCAAGTGATCGGAGGAAGTTCAAGTTTAAACGCGTTCAACAAGCTGCATGCCGACCAATTAATTTAAAGTCGACTCAGATCAACTTTGTGTCTTACCTAATGATCTCAGGCTTCCGCATTGGCACGACAATGACTCAGACCTCCCTCGATCCAGAATGTATACGTGAGCGCGTTATTTGTGCAAGTACGTCAAATGGCTACGGAGTCAGCAAGAATATCGTGGCAGTCTCTAAACCGTCCAATGATATTAGTTGCCGAGGAGCGGCCATCTAGGGAGCACCAAGCAAAGGTTAGTCTGATTCTCTACTGGAACAGCCTGGAAGCTAGTACCGATACGGTCCTAGAGTGACTGATGGCATAAGGACAGATGATGAATTCGATGATTTGGCAGGGTGTGTGTACAAAAAGTACTAGCCGATCGTATCAAGCCGAGGAGTGACGCACTAGTGGAATATCGACGGCATTTCAACGTACAGATGGATGACTGTGTCAGTCACTGGGAGGTATAAAGTGGCCATCTTGTGGGCCGAAAACCAGCATCACTCGCTCTCGTACCCTCGTACACAATGTCTGATTCTCGTGTTTGGATCAGTGAGTTGGATTTTTCTCCCAGCGGCGGCCATTGATTTATTCGTGTTATCAGTCACTGGTACCTCCGCTGGCATTGGCCAAGCCTCCGTCAGAGAGGTCGTCGCGGATGGCGACCGTGTCGCTGCCATCACCCGCAAGGCATCTAGTGTCTCTGTGCTATCCGAAGCCTATCCCTCTAACAAACTCGTCGTCATTGAACACGACGTCGGAAACCCCTCCCACAGTGTGGAGTCCCTCTTTGAAAAGGTCCACGCGCACTTTGGACGCATCGACGTTGTCGTCAACAACGCTGGATACGGTTTGAACAGCGTCGTCGAAGGCACCACCGACGAAGATGCACGCTACCAATTCGAAGTGAACTTTTGGGGTGCTGCACGCATCAGTCGCGAGGTCTGTACTCGACCGTGATTTGTAGGCTCTGCGTTTCTGATCCACTTTATTAGGCTGTCAAGTACTTTCGAGAACACAACACGCCCGCCGGCCGTATCCTGAACATTTCCTCCGTCGGTGGATTCAATGCGAACCCGACCCTTGCCTACTACTCTGCAAGCAAGTTTGGTACGTTTCTGCGGTTAAGGACAAGACAAACCTTGAAATGTGCTTTATAGCCCTAGAAGGATTTAGTGAGGGTCTCCACAAAGAGCTTCCGCCTGAGTGGAACATCAAAGTCATCACGATCCAACCCGGAGGTGTAAGAACGGAGTGGGCCAAGGGCAACATGGCCGATCGTCCATTGCCTCCTGCCTATGACTTTCCTGATAGCCCCGCGAACAAAATGCGGGACCTTTACAAGAACTCCCAGTACACGTCTGATCCCGTCAGACGTAAGTGTTGTCTCTCGAAATGTGCCGCATGTGTCGACTGACGATGGATCGCATCGTCCACAGTGAGTCGCGCACTCATTAAAATTTCCAAGGAAGCGAAGCCACCGCTCAGGTTGCCCCTGGGTTCCGATTCGCAGTACATCATCCTCAACAAGGTCAACGAGATCAGAAAGGATGTGGAGGAGTGGGATGAACTGACGTTGTCGTCTGTTGCGGACGACGCGGATCCTCACTTTTTCAAGAAACTTGGCGCAACGATCACGGCCCACAAGGCTTAAAGACGGCTACATGTCATGTTGTATCAAAACTCGCCGATTGTTTCAAGCGGTTGAATGTACTTGTACACCATTGATTGAGAGGTCCTGGCTGTGATACGGATGCCTATCCACCTACTGAGTGGTTACCGGTACAACGCAGTGTCCCAGACGCTGTCGAGATGATTTCCATCCTTGACACTAGCTGTTACCCAAGCCTCCCTCCTTCCCTGTCGCAATTACCCCAACCTATCTGGGGTCGCGCACCCCCACACACCGTGCGCGCTTCTATGGGCACTTGCCCGCTCCCTCGATAGGGCTCAGGATTGTGGTAGCTGGTACCCTAAGTGGTCTCGGACGGGCGATGATCGGGGATCTCAACTAGGTTTGCTGCACGTTCTGGATCGGCATAAAAGTGCGCCTGCCAATGTGTTTACAAACGACCTGCACGTGCATCGACCGTTTACTTGCTCGCAAACGCCATCGATACCTTTGGAAGCAAGCAGGACACTATTCCTGATGCAAGGTGTTGCGAGTGGTCGCCGATGGTACGAATGAGATCCACAGACAGCGTTGTAAACGGTACATACCACGTAGGACGGCACTGGAACGCAAAACGCATGAGTGGTCATCGTGGGTAAAGAGAGATGAAGGACATGCGTGTCCCGTTGTCGTCAAATTCCCATCCGTAGCACTTGCGCATGTCGGTGCGCCCGTTGCTACACAAACAGGGATCCCTGGTTCGTACTCTATCTCCCTAAATACCTCGTGTCCGTGGCATCTAAAACGCTACCGGCGTCTTCTGTTTCAATGTCCAAGGGCTGAACGCGCTGGCATCCCGTTTGATAGAGGCAGAGGCAGAGGGGAACCGGGTGGGCTGAGAGTGTGGTAATCGTGCAGGTGCCGGCCAAGACAAGGATGAACTTGAATACACATCGTTGAGGTGTAGCCTAATTCGGGTCTGCAGCGTGTGCGAAATTAATGGTGTTCATTGTCTAAGTACTAGCAGCAGCGCTCCCCTGTCGTGTCGCTCGAGCCCGTTTCTCGCCGCCTTTCGTCGCATCCTGCCAGGCACCTGGGTAGGCTAGTTCTAACTTTATTATTTTTCATATGCAAGTCGAGTTGGCGAGAAACATCGAGATCCACTCAATTGACCGCTTACTAGACTTCAATGCCGACCCGCTGTCCGCTATACACACATCATGTTGTCTTCCTAACGTCTTGCCCCGCTATGTTGTCGCCAACACAGGTTCCGCCTTTCCCATCACCACCGCCCATAGTACATCCACTCCGGGCCCGTCTTTGCCTTTTTGACAGAGTTCCATCCCACTAGATGCGCCAAATTCAGCTCGAGGTACTGTAAATGCCTTTACTTGGCTTACACTGCATCCCTCTGACTCAGACGCCCTTCAGGTACCGCCGAGAAATTTCCTGTCTGCTTAGGGTATGTGTACGGCGAGTGTCCTCGTGACACGAATTTTGATTTCGGTCCCTTGCAGCACCAGCACACGTGTCCTGCATCCTGCACACCATCCATTCCTGTATTGCGTGTGTCCGTCAGTCATCGGCTGGCTAAACAAAAATAGACTAGTACAGCAAGAACGGTGTCCATTTCTGCCTCAGAAGCCTAGATTCGTGTTATGAGCTGTGATCTGTCCGTCCAGGTACTTGCTGTACGAGCTCTTCCGCACAGACCGGCCCGGCTTATTCCTTGAGGTTGCGGGTCGTTAAACAGCTTGACTTCACGTGTTGTACCCAACGTTCTGCAAGGAATGCAGTGCCACAATTGCTGTGGACACTGCCCATACTCTGCTGGGTATTTCAACACCTTAGGTCTGTCATTCCCTGCATACTTTGGTTTTCTATTCGCCTGTTATTTACGATGAACTGTGGCACCAGTACCAAGAGGCAACAATCACAATCTCTCGATTCAACCTCATCCAGTTCTCGGACTGTAAGCTTGGGCCATGTCCTGATTCTACAGTCTTTTCATCACGCTTCGCCAGCACGATGTCTCTGACCGTCACCCCAAGCGTGCACGGAAGGAACAAGAAAATGAAGAAACATCACAGCTGCGGGATGAAGGTCCTGACACCCACGTAGGTGAAAACGAAGACACGGTCATCACAAGTACGAAAATCATGTCTTGTAGAATGTGACAAGATGACTAACAATGACCCAGGTGTCCGGGGAACCGATCTCACTCGTGGCTTTCGACGGATTCCCGCCGGGTTTTATGTGGTGGTCCATCACAGCAATCTCGAATGGAGGACGGAGAATAAGCCTGTGTCCGTGAATGACGACGATCTTGAATGGGATGGGCCAATCCCAATGTGAGAACATCCTTTGCCCGACTGTATATGTGTTGACAGGGCCTCCAGACCATCTGATCCCACTGCTCGCATTTCGGTTGCGATCCATGCGTCGTTTGAATTCCAACCTATGCTGGGAAACGGCGAACAGTTAGGAAGGATAACGATACGTGTGGATGAGCTACTTGATCGGAGTGCGAATGACCGTCGTGAGTGGGACACACCTTTATGTGTTGGTTGGATGCTGACACGATGACAGCATTTCTCTTCTCTCCAAAGGACGAAGATGTTGTGCCTCCTTGTTCATCTATGTCGGTGACTGTTAGACAGTGGAAACATGATGATGTTGGCACGTCAACACTAGTTCTTGAGCCCCATCGTGTAAGTGTGCAGTGTGTTCACCACGACCCTCGTTAATCAGTAGATATCACAGCCAACTACGGGGTTTGATCGTCAGTTGGAAAATGCGACCGACCGAGGCCACAGTGCTCTCTCACGCTACCGAAAAAATGGGATTGTACAAGACCTCCAGTGGGCTATCGGACAGTTTGAGCATGTGCTCGATATTTGTCCATCAGACCATCCCTGTCGAGCGGCCGCCCAGTCTAACATGGGGATGGCAACATTAGTCAACTGTCGGGTAAACGCCAGCACTTCCTTCGACGTCCCACTTCTGCTGTACCGCCATGCACTTGCCGCACGTCCAGTTGGTCATCTCGATCGAGCTTCGACGTTGATTCAGCTGGCGACAATATACTTGGCGCAGCCTCAGCAAGAAGTGGACAACATCGTGGCAGATGTTGGGGCGCTCCTGCGCGAGGTGACGGCACTGAGCCCAGCTGAGAGCCATGAGTGCCGAGCTGCAATGTTAATGCTACAGCTTCATGGGGGGCAAGTGGATGCGGGGGACCGTGAACGTGGACGATCGACGGTGGAACGGGACTCCATTCAGGGTTCTCAATCGACAGACATGGATCCATTAGATTTTGCCGGCACACTACTGGAGCGCTTCAAACGGTTTGGTGATTTAGCGGACCTGCAACATGCGATCTCAGTTCTGGAGGCATCTGTTGGGTCTATCTCGCCTTGGAGTCACCGGTACCTTGTAGGGATAAACCATCTTGGTATGGCATTGCTGTACCGGTTCGAACACCTCGGAGGGCTGGGTGACCTTGAGAAAAGCATTTCAAGGTTTCAGGATGTTGTTCGCCTCACCCCGGATGGGAATCCCAACAAGCCAACGGGTCTGACCAACCTGGGCAGCTCCTTCAAGACTCGTTTCGAGCGCCTCGGAGAGCTGAGTGACCTGGAGGAAGCCATCTCGAGGCATCATGACGCTGTTCGTCTCACCCCAGATGGACACCCTGACAGGCCATCATGTCTGAACAATCTGGGCAGCTCCTTCAAGACTCGTTTCAAGCACCTCGGAGAGCTGAGTGACCTGGAGGAAGCCATCTCGAGGCATCGTGATGCTGCTCGTCTCACCCCAGATGGACACCCTGACAAGCCGTCACGTCTGAACAACCTGGGCAACTCCTTCTTCACTCGTTTCTCGCGCCTCGGAGAGCTGAGTGACCTGGAGGAAGCCATCTTGAGGCAACGTGATGTTGTTCGTCTCACCCCAGATGGACACCCTGACAGGCCATCACGTCTGAACAACCTGGGCAACTCCTTCTTGACTCGTTTCGAGCGCCTCGGAGAGCCTAGCGACCTGGAGGAAGCCATCTCGAGACAATGTGATGCTGTTCGTCTCACCCCAAATGGACACCCCAACAAGCCAGGATATCTGACCAACCTGGGCAACTCCTTCTTTGCTCGTTTCTCTCGTCTCGGAGAGCTGAGCGACCTGGAGGAAGGCATCTCGAGGCAATGTGATGCTGTTCGTCTCACTCCGGATGGACACCCCAACAAGCCTACGTACTTGAACAACCTGGGAAACTCCCTCAAGACTCGTTTTGAGCTCCTCGGAGAGCTGAGTGACCTGGAGGAAGCAATCTCAAGGCAACGCAATGCTGTTTGCCTCACTCCTGATGGACACCCTGACAAGCCATCACGTCTGAACAGCCTGGGCACCTCCTTCTTCACTCGTTTCTCTCGCCTCGGAGAGCTGAGTGACCTGGAGGAAGCCATCTCGAAGCAACGCGATGCTGTTCGCCTCACCCCAGATGGACACCCCAGCAAGCCTATGTACATGAATAACCTGGGCAGTTCCTTCTTGACTCGTTTCTCTCGCCTCGGAGAGCTGAGTGACCTGGAGGAAGCTATCCTGAGGCCACGCGATGCTGTTCGCCTCACCCCAGATGGACATCCCAACAAGCCGGGATATCTGACCAGCCTAGGCAACTCCTTCTTGACTCGTTTCTCTCGCCTCGGAGAGCTGAGTGACATGGAAGAAGGCATCTCGAAGCAACGTGATGCTGTTCGCCTCACCCCAGATGGGCATCCCAACAAACCTATATACCTGACCAGCCTGGGCAACTCCTTCTTGACTCGTTTCAAGCGCCTCGGAGAGCTGAGTGACATGGAGGAAGCCATCTTAAGGCAATGTGATGCTGTTCACCTCACCCTGGATGGACACCCCCACAAACCAAGATATCTGACTAACCTGGGCAACTCCTTCTTGACTTGTTTCTCTCGCCTCGGAGAGCTGAGTGATCTGGAGGAAGCCATCTCGAGGCAACGTGATGCTGTTTGTCTCACCCCAAATGGACACCCTGACAAGCCATCATGTCTAGTCAGCCTGAGCTGTTCCTTTTTCATTCGTTTCAGGCGCCTCCGAGAACCAAGTGATTTTCAACAGGCATTTCTACTATCTGTCAGAGCTGCCTGTGTCACCTCGGGTGATGTCGTTGCTCGATATCATGCATCACGGCTCTGGGTCCTCTTTGCTCGTCTTCTTGACCATCACTCCCTCCTTCATGCATACTCAGTTTCCGTTTCCCTCCTTCCTCAGCTAGCATGGATTGGTCTCTCCCTTTCTCACCGTTACCTTGAGCTCGGCAAACATGCTGATGTTGTCCGCGAGGCTGCAGCTGCAGCCTTGGATATGGGGCACCCAGAAACTGCTGTCGAATGGCTTGAACAAGGGCGCTCAATCGTTTGGGGGGAATTGCTCCAGCTCCGCGACCCCTATGATGAGCTGTCATCTGTCCATCCGGATCATGCCCACCGACTTCGCCAACTGTCCACGGCATTGGATGATGCTGGTGCCATGCGCGAAAAATCATCGTCCTCACTACCATCGAGAGAGATTAGCAGTGCAGAGCATCGCGAGTCTCTGGAACAGGAAGCCAGTAGACATCGTAAGCTTGCAATTGAACGAGACCAGCTACTCCAAGAGATCCGTCGACTACCTGGTTTCGAGCGGTTCCTCCTCCACAAGAAGTTCTCTCAGCTCTGTGCGGCGGCACGTTCTGGACCGGTGGTCTACCTCAATGCTGCAGAAACCCGCTGTGACGCATTGATCGTGCTTGCCGAGATGGATCGTGTTATCCATGTACCACTCCTCAATTTCACTCTCCAGCGGTCTATGGAACTTCAGACTCGGCTGATGCAGTTTGTTCATGCTCGTGGTGAATCAGATGACAGGTTTTTGGATCCTAGGTCGCAGGATGTCAATGTGCTGACAACCATCTTGTCCCCCCTGTGGAAGTGTGTTGTCAAGCCTGTTCTCGATGCCTTGGCTCTCTCTGTACGTGATCTACATAGGCCTCAGTACCGACTCGATTTCTAACATCTGTAATCAGATTCCTGGGGAATCCCCACCACGGATTTTCTGGTGTCCGACTGGGCCATTCACATTCCTCCCTCTCCACGCGGCCGGCTTCTACGACGCTAGTAACCGGTTTTCCCAACCTGGCCACAAAGTCTTTGACTTTGTTGTCTCGTCATACACCCCTGCTCTCAGCATTCTCACCCTCCCATCCTACTCTGATGCCCCCTCTGGTGGTGATCTCCGTCTTCTCGCTGTCCGTCAGCCAGAATCGGATGGCCTGTCGAGACTCCCGGGTACAGGTTGCGAGTTGGAACACATACAGGCGGTAATTGAGACATTTCCATCAGCCCAGGTAACACTCATGAAGTCTTCTGAGGGCACAGTCGAAGAGGTGCTT
Organism: Pulveroboletus aff. annulatus; assembly: GCA_038094595.1. NCBI lineage: Eukaryota > Fungi > Basidiomycota > Agaricomycetes > Boletales > Boletaceae > Pulveroboletus > Pulveroboletus aff. annulatus. The sequence goes on from JBBPTX010000515.1 coordinate 15,476, forward strand.
TCCCTGATGAAGGAATCAGACTGGGTCCACTTTGCGTGCCACGGAGTCCAGGATGCGACGAACCGGACTAACAGCGGACTTTGCCTCGCCCATAAGCGCCGACTGAGGATATCCGACATCATCGCGCTATCGCGGCCCCGTGGTGGGCTTGCATTTCTCTCTGCATGCCAGACAGCAATGGGCGATGAATATCTCACGGATGAGGCTGTTCACATTGCAGCGGGAATGTTATTTGCTGGATATGGAGGGGTCATTGGTACGATGTGGTCGATCAGTGACTCGCTCGCGCCCGAACTCGCCAAAGGTATTTATGAGCAGCTGTTTCGGAATGGCAGGAAACCAGAGTATCGGGACGCGGCAAGAGCGCTGCATGACGCTGTCGGACGGCTTCGAGAGAGCAACTCGAAGGTGCGACTTGTAGATTGGCTTCCGTTCATCCATATGGGTCTTTGAGGGCCCAAGGAGTGTCTGTAATTTGGTCTACTTGTTTGCCATGTTTCTACGAGTATCACGGTTGACTTGAAGGATTTCGTGGATACTAGTAGCGGTGTCACTGATTTGGTCTACAAACCTGGGCCTAAGGCTGGAAACCTTTATCGGCAGGGTGTATACTATTACGACCCTAAATGGTGTCACCGTCGATCTTGTTTGCACCTGCCGCCGCCCCTTCAGATCAGGTACGAGGAAGCTTGATCAGGTTGGATAACTTCGCCTGATCCACGAGGAGTAGACTCGGAGAGGAGTGTATATCAACTAACGAGAGCGACAGTGTATCGCGTGTCCACTGTCCTTCCTTCTAGAACACCGCGCAAATATGCCTTTGTCCTCCACTATTCAGCAGATTTGAGAAGTCGCCGGTGATCCTCTGCAGATCGTCGATAGCGAATATGGAAGTCAGTTGTCTGAGGTGGACAGGAATCAGTTCGTAGGTGAGGAAAGGTAAGATCAAACATGTCGAATAACCGTCACAAAAATGATGAAGATGCGTTGACAGTCCCCGGAGGTGTGTCGAAGAGGCGATAGAGTCACAGTTGAATAGCCCGAGCTGGCGGTTTAAAGATCGGTTTGCCAGATTATCTTCACCGCCAGCGGTGAAGGGCAATTATGCGAGCTTAGAAGCTAGGCTCACTGGAAGGTACGAGAATGTCTGGAGCGAATACGCCTGGACTAGACGGTACTCCTGGACAGCCAAGTGAGCTCATCCTGTCACCATGATCCAACCGACTACGCACCCCTGCGTTGGAGCCCAACGTCGCCGTGAAATCTGCAAACCAAAGCGACCGCAACCATGCGCCTGATCTCGCCGAGGTGATCAACGCTCCACTGGGTGGGTCAACCCACAGTATGTTCCACTCGCATCTAATCGTTTATCAGGAGGTCTGGCATCCATTGACGCTGATCCTTCCATATCTCGCCGTAGGCGGGCCCCCCACAACCGAGTGCCACTTTTGCGCACGCCCCCTCTGTCAGAAGACCCGCTCCTCCACCTCTGCACTCACCTCTGCGACCGATCCTCCCACCCACGAGCACTACTTTGTCTTCGCTTGTTCAAGGCTCCAGCGCCATTTCATCCGAGACGAGTAACTCGCGTAGCACCACTGCTCGGCGTGTTCCTTCTGTCAGAAGGCTCGCTCACCCACCTCTACAATCGCCCCTCAGTCAAATAGCACCAGCCTTGGTCAGAAATTGGGTACCCTCGCATCCAAGTTCATTGGCCGAAGAGGCACACAGGCAGAGGAGACACGGGCGTGGGGGCAGCGATGTCATTTACCAAGACCAATTGTGCGGAATTTATCGGATCGACCGACGATGAACGATGGCGGGTCGTACAGCTTGATGCGAGTCTGGAATTGGATGATGAAACACGTTCTTTGACCTGGCATATGATACACCCCGGTCATGGGTCCGATCAGAACGCGTTGAAAGACACTGCCTTGCCAGTGGATTCTGGAATGCATTTCTTGGACGCTCGTTCGTAAACGTTCATGTTCTACTGTTTGAAAGATTGTATGTATTGGTGTACTTGCAAGATCCGTACGTTTGTTGTATGCACGACCCAGCACTTGACCGAGAAAGGGTTCAAGAGATGAGCCTGGAGGGGAGAAAATCGGCGAGGTCGCTGATATCGTGTGCGTGGACGGAGTGTCTTGAATGAGACGCGGTATAGAACCTATACAGGTCGTTGACAGCCAAGGTTGACCTGGACAACTAGAAAATAGTTGTGTACGCTGTTTTCGCCGCTAGTTCGGTTGGAGTACGAACGAGGTCGCTAGCGAATCAGAACTCGATCGTGGCAGTACCAAGTCTCACGACTGTATCATGTCCACGCCCACCCTCGAACCCATTCCCTACACCATCGCCGGCTGCTCTGAACACAGCGGCCACTATGTCGCCGAAAACATCCTCGTCGACCGACCCCAAGACCAGTCGAGTCGGTGGAGCGGCGCACAGCAGCCACCGAGCATGAAGCAGTGGATTCTGCTCCGTCTCGAGACGCTGGGTATTGTCCGTTGAGTGGCTTTGTGTACGTCCTCGTTAGTCGAGGCTGATGCCATGGCGTTCAAGGGAGCATCACGTTTGGCAAGGTGGGTTGCGTGTCATCGGCGGTGCTGACGTTGACCGGGCTCAGTTTCAGAGAAGTAAGTGTGCCATGGGTTTGTCCTGTTGGTGATGCGACCCGTGTTGCAGAACATCCGTGCAATATGAAAGAGTTCAAGCTCTACGTCGGGCTCAACCCGGAGCATATGATTCAAGTGCTCCATGCGGGTCTTCGGGACGACGCGATCCCAGAAACGTTGTCGATCACGCATGTCAATAAAGAGGGTGTCCCGTTTCCGACGCGGTTCATCAAGATTGTGCCGCTGTCGTGAGTGGGTGCGGTCATCGTCCGACGCGTTTCTGATGCGCTTGCAGGGCTCACGGGCAGAGCTTTCATATTTCCATTTGGCACGTCTCTGTTTCGGGGATCACAGAGCCCTCGTACGTGGACCGCATCCGTGTGCGTTATGACGAGGTACGTCTTGCTCCTCTCCCCAGTTCTCAACCCGCGATGCATACCGGCACAGCACCGCGAATCCGTCGTCCTGAAACAGATCCTCAAACACCTCCGCGAACGACGCCTCCTCACGCCCTACCACGCCATCCTCGCCCGTTCCCAGATCCAATTCGAGCACCCCATCGTCACAGCGCTGCACACCGCCCTCGTCCTCCAAGGCGACTGGGACGACGCCGAATCGCTCCTCACCCAAGCCTCCACGGCCAACCTCTTCCAATCCTATCTTCAATCCTGCCAGCCCCACGCCCGATGGCGCCGTCTGCACGGTGTCGACGCGGACGGAGACGCCCCCTCGAAACGTGGGGGACACGCCATGTGCATCGACCCCGACCACGGCCAGATATACCTCTTTGGCGGGTGGGACGGGTACGCCTCGCTCGACGACTTTTGGGTGTACGATATCCAGACGGATCGGTGGCGCGTGGTGAGCCATAGCACTGCGCTCGAGAAGAACGGGCCGATTGCGAGGAGTTGTCACAAGATGGTGTTTGACACGCGGTCGGGGTGTATTTATGTGTTGGGGCGGTTGGGGGATGGGGATGTGCGTGTGCGGCCCGAGGATGAGGAGGTGGTGCGGCGGGCGGGGGAGCGGGGTGGGTCGAGGGGCGGGGCGTATTGTTCCGAGTTTTATCGGTACCATACGCGGGGGTTGGATGCGGGCAAGTGGGACTTGTTGTCGTTTGACACGGCGGTACGTCGTGTCTTGCTATCCCTTTTCTTCTTGATGACGGTGACCAGACCTCGGGCGGCCCGCCCCTGATATTCGATCACCAAATGGTGATGGATTGCGATGCGCAGGTGTTGTACGTCTCGGGGGGGCGTGTCGTCGATGGGGACTGGGACTCTCCGAAATACTCGGGGTTGTACAGTTATAGCGTGCGGACGAGTAAATGGAAACTTCTCCAGTGCGTCTCACTGCGCCTGTTCCCCCACGCACCCTCACCGTTTCCAGACCCGTCCCATCCCCGGCCTCGCCGACCCCCCAGCCGACCCTCCTCCCCCGCTTCGGCCACTCGATGGTCCTCGACCCACGCACCCGTACGCTCTTCATCTTTGCAGGCCAACGCGACGACAAGTACCTCTCGGACATGTACGCGTATGATATCGCGAGCAACACCGTCTCCGAGCTGTTTGCCAACTTTAGCTTGAATGGGGGACCGGACGCGTGTTTTACACAGCGGGCGGTGGTGGATCCCGAGCTGAAAGAGGTGTATGTGTGCGTCCTCTTCCGCTTCGTCTTCTTCTTTGGGTGGGGCATGCTGACCACGCGCAGGTTTTGTGGGTTGACGCGGGCACAGCAGTCGTCGGCGTTGACGGTGTTGAGATCGGATGCGCCGAATTGGGTGTATCAGTATGTGAATCCGGCGCAACCGGGCAAGTGGACGCAGATGCTGCCCGAGATGGTGTCGGAGGGGGCGCCTGCTGAGATGGGGGCGCCGTTGCCGAGGTATGCACACCAGGTCGTGTATGATGAAAGGACGAAAAAGGTGTATATGCATGGTGGGAATGCGGGCGAGGGGAGGGGGTTGGGTGGGGACAAGGACAAGGACAAGGGGGAGGTGAAAGAAGAGGGTGAGGGTGGTGAAACGGGGACAGGGACAGGGGGGGAAGAGAATCGCGAAGAAAGATTGCGGTCTGGGTTGAAAGAAACGAGGCTGGATGATTTCTGGGCGATGGATCTCGTGCGGTGGGTGCATGCATTCTTGTCAAGATGTGTCTTATCAGACTGCAGGGCTGCACCGGAAGAAGTGATACGACAAGCCAAGTATCTCATTCGAAGACAACGGTAAGCATGATCTTGTCCTATCATGCACCTGGCTCACTCCTTGCAGGTTTCGCGAAATGTGCGAAGAACAGCCTGCAGTCAAGGCACTGCGGTATCTGCAAACCGACGTCTCGGACGTGGTCGATCACACCAATCCCGAAGAGACGACCATGTTTCGGTCTCTTCTCGCACACCTGTTGTCACCCAGCTCCGATGGACCCCCAAAGAAACGGTCACGACCGAATACCCCAGACGAAATATGGACCAACGTGATCGACGACGAGGACGAGGACACCACGCCGCATCCACACCCTGTTCCCCCACCTAGCAAACGAAACCGCGCGGTGCTGCGGATGGACGAAGACCCCGAAGAAACACGCATGCGTGACGAGGGCACAAGGCCGGTCTCTGCCGAACGGTTCAGTCAACGAACGGACATGTTTGAAAAGCTGTTGGTGTATATGGGGGAGGATGTGAAGCAGCCCAAGGGATCCTTGCTGGATCTGGTCGATGCAGACGATGGGCTGTAGTGCCCTCACACGTGTTATGTTATCGGTACGACGGCATGTCTATTCATCGAGGTTGATGGCACGCCCGAATTTGGCGTACAGTACCACCTTGAGGTCTGTCATCCCCTTTTCGCATTCTTTGGCGGTGGTGGCGAGGTCGGTGAGTTGGGCGGTGATGTCGGCGTCGTCTTTTTCGAGGCGGCGTAGGGCACGCGGTTGAGTCAGATGTAAAAAGGATTCGCCAATCTTGTATCTGAGCGGGGGTCATTTAAATATCTACCAGACGACGAGGGACATACAACACGATCTGGTCCTCGTCGGCGAGTTCGAGTTCTGTCGCGAGATCATCTAACGCCTCTTTTTCTTGCTGCTCCCAAGTCAATGCGAGTCTCGTGCGATGGATTGGGACACACCTTGAGCGAATCGAGTTTGTCTTGGATCCCGCGCAGACGCGTGTTGAGCTTGGAAAAGGTGCTGATCCGTTGTTGGTCCTCTGTCGAGCGGTGAGATGGCGACTGGATGGGTGTAATGCATTACCCCAGGTGACCTCGGCGGCGTCGTCGTTTTCTTCTTCCTCGGCCAGCTAGACGAGGTGTGAGATGTAGCACAAAATGCTAGTCAAGACGTGCCATGCGGAGGTTGTTCATCGTCGTAGCTGGGTTGGTTCTCGAACGGTAGCCGAGCCGACTAGCTGGCTATTAGTTGGTACACTACTGTAGTGCGCAAGAGAGTTGCCTAGTACGAAATTTACAAAGTTACAACTTGACTCGGTAGTAGTACGGAGCGAACAAGACCGGGGATCGTCACACTTGCTCAGAGTGTTTAGTGGTGACATTGTCCGAGTGCTTGCAGGTGATGCAAACGTTTTGAATTCGGGCCTGTAGCGTCGGAGCCCATTCCTCGCCACCTTTCGTCGCGTTCGACCCCCACAGTGAAAGTAAGTTGCCATGGACTTCTCGATTCTCGCTGGCTCCTAACTGGTAATTTCCACCGCAACGGACGTGGCCTGCACACCGTTCGTGGCCGAGAGCCATGTCCCTCCATAAACATTGCTCAGTGTCCACTCCGCTTCGTTGCATTCACCAAACCACGTCCACCAAGTCAAATGGACCCAGACAGGTCTGTGACATCCAACTGCATCCCCCTCGTCCTCACCATGTCAACCACGTCCCAGTTGTCCCCACTGCACCAGCCACGTGTCAGATACGCATCCTCACCATGTCAGCTACGTACCAACCACGCGTCTCGACCACGTTTATACCACATCAACCACATCTCCTGCATCCCCATCGCATCAACTGCATCCTGGCGTCATCCCCCCCGTCCTCATGGTGTCATCCGTGTCCACGTCACACCGAACCTATCCCCTGCCATTATGTGTACCGTTCTCCTCCTAGTGTTGGGGGTTGCGGCATTCGCTGCACGTGTCGTCCTCCTAGTGTGTGGGATTGCAGCGGATGCCTAGTCCCCTCTGCCGTTCAAGTTCGGGAAGCACTACGCAGCACAGTCCAAAGATGGTAGGCCAGTTCTAGCTT
>JBBPTX010000516.1:0-22302 GCA_038094595.1 Pulveroboletus aff. annulatus
GTAGATACATGTTGTGTATCGATCTAGATACGTATCTACATAAGTCCATCCCCTTGGCCCAACATGATCGACATGAGGAGTCTGCCTGTAATGGAGATTAATAGATACATGAGGTATCCAGCCGTTGATCTGCTGCGGGTGGTAGAATGGAAGATGTCAACGGTAATTAAAGATAAGGGATCACATCACAGTGATGGAGGTGACTGATGTGAGGTCTGTGATGATCACGATGTATTAAATACGTGCTGTGATCAGTGGGGCGAAAGTGAAGAGTTGAAAGTGAATGCCCACTGATCTAGAAGGGCCCGTTAGATCCCCTGTGTCTAGCACAGTGTCTACTGTCGGGTTTTCCCTTGATAAGATAAAGAAGGCATCCATATGCGTGCGCAAAGTAAAGGTGAAAAATATATAGCTGTAACAATTTGCAGATATGGAAGACATTGTGGTAGTCTATATCAACGATGTTATGATATTCACCAAAACAGACAATGAACAAGAGCACGCAGACATTGTCAAGAAAGTGTTAAAGCGTCTAGAAGAGAATGATCTCTTCGCCAAGCCAGAAAAGTGTCATTTCTTCAAGAAAGAAGTCGACTATTTGGGGATGGTCATAGGACAAGACAGGATCAAGATGGATCAAAAGAAGATTGATGCCATCTTAGATTGGCCGGCACCTACCAACATAAAAGGGGTGCGAAGCTGCCTCAGTCTTGCCAACTACTATCGTCGCTTCATAGAAGGATACGCACAAGTCGCCAGACCTCTGAACGACCTCCTAAAGAAAGATGTCCCTTGGAAATGGGACTCTCAGCAACAAGATGCTTTTGACAAGTTAAAAGAACGGTTTACCACAGCTTCTATTCTCGCTTATCCAGACATCGATTGTCAATTCCGTTTAGAAACAGACACTTCCGATTACGCAACAGGGGCGGTACTATCTATACTAAAGGAAGACAAGTGGTATCCAGTGGTGTTTAGTTCGCACTCAATATCACCTGAGGAAAGAAACTATCCTATTGCAGATAAAGAAATGCTAAACATCATCAGAGCGCTAGAACAATGGCATCACTATCTAGAAGGGACAGAATATCCATTCAAAGTATGGAATGATCATGCTAATCTTTAATATTTTATGAAAGCATAAGATCTGTCAAGAAGGCAAGCCAGATGGGCACAATATCTATCCTGATTCAATTACACCTTTGTATACAAACTAGGATCGTCTAATGCAAAGGCAGATGCTCTCTCTAGAAGAGAAGATCATGCACAAGGGGTGAAAGACGATAACAAAGGAATAACTATGATATCCCCAGAGCGGATAAGGACAATATCATCCAAAGTTGCAATCTACGATGAAGGGGCACAGTTACATCAAGCCATATTTAAACAAACGTGTCTCTTGATGGAGACAGAAGTACAGAAGTTATGTCAAGAATACAAAGTATGCGAAGAAGCAAACGGACTTCTTTACCAAGAAGGAAGCCAGTTATACGTTCTGGCCAAAAACAGAGATAATGAAGATCTAAGAATCAAAACCCTTAAATTATGTCATAACTCGCCTATGGCCGGTCATCCTGGAAATGAGAAGACTATTGATCTAGTCTTACGTTATTATTGGTGGCCTGGCATCACAACTCAAATCAAAGATTATGTATGTCGTTGTGATTGATGCGCACGAATGAAAACCTCCAACCAGCCTAGCTCAGGTTTATTACAACCTTTAGAAGTCCCTAGTGGGCCCTGGCAGGACATATCTGTCGATTTCATCACCGATCTGCCAGAAAGTAACAGATCAGACAGCATCTTGGTAGCTGTAGATTGCTTCTCAAAGGAAGTGATGCTTATCCCTTGTCGCAAGATGACGTCTGCCATAGAGACAGTGAGTCTCTACCTTCATCACATCTTCAAGCACCATGGAATTCCCCTATCTATTGTGTCCGACAGAGGACCACAGTTCGCTTTGCAAGTCATGGCAGAGCAATGCAAGAAGCTTAATATAAAACAACAATTATCTACTGCACATCACCTCCAGACAGATGGTCAAATAGAAAGAATGATCAGGGATGTGCAACAGTATTTAAGAATATTCTGCGCAGAGCGCCAAGGCGAATGAGCACAATGGTTACCCATCGCACAATTCAGCTATAATTCTAAGAGGCAAGCCTCAACCAAGAAGTCTCCATTCGAAATCACTTGTTCTTACACTCCATGCATGGGAATAGAACCCATTGTATCATCCTCCAAGGCACCAGCTGCCGATGAATTCCTATCCACCCTACACGATGTGACAGAGCAAACTAAATTAAATCTAGAACAAGCCCAGCTGCGCATGAAAGCACAGGCTGACAAACATAGAAAGGAGACTCCTCCCTATAACGTTGGAGATAAAGTGTGGCTATCCACAGATAACTTAAGGTTGCCGCGTGCAAGTCGCAAATTAACAGAGCAATGGTTAGGGCCATATGACATCATCACACTAGTTGGGATTAATGCAATCACCCTTCGTTTACCATCCTCTATGTGAATCCATCCAACCGTTAATATATCACGGGTTAAGCCTTATAAAGAAAGGCTTCAGGGACAACCTGTCATTGCTCCTAGCCCTATACAGGTAACCAAGGACCGAGATAACTTATATGAAGTAGAAAGAATCATCACTAGTAGATTCAAAGGTTGTTGCCTTGAATACCTGGTCCATTGGCTAGGCTATGATGAGACAGATCGAACTTGGGAACCGGAAGATCATCTTCTACTGGGTGCGCTAGATGCCATCAGCGATTTCCACAGGGAGTATCCTTCTGCACCTCGACGATTGTGGATGTCTCATTCGGCATTTATATGATGCTTTTACCAATGTGAAGATCTCACTCTTCCCTCGACACACCCTTTTGATCGCCTGGAAGTCGATCCTTAGATGGGGGGTAGTGTTACAACAATGTATTTTTCACCTTTACTTTGCGCATACGAACGCTCTCTTTATCTTATCAAGGGAAAACCCGACCTAGACGCTGTGCTAGACACAGGGGATCTATGGGCCCTTCTAGATCAGTGGGCTTCACTTTCAACCCTTCACCTTTCGCCCCACTGATCACAGTACATATTTAATCACCATGATCATCACAGACCTCACATCAGTCACCCCATCACTGTGATTTGATCCCTTATCTTTAATTACCATTGACATCTTCCATTCTACCCACCTGCAGCAGATCAACAGCTGGTAACCTCATGTACTTATTAATCTCTGTCACAGGCCGACTCCTCATGTTGATCATGTTGGGCCTAGGGGATGGACTTATGTAGATACATATCTAGATTGATACACAACATGTATCTACACCTAGAATAGTATATAAAGCGAGACTGGACGGAGCTCAGTCTCCAGTCTAGTTCTCTTGTCTCCTGCCTACAAAGCATCCCTTCGAAAAGTACCTCTCGACGTCTATAAGATAGTGATTGCCTGCAGACCTTGTAGTCGCAACAGGTACCATCTACGTTATAGACAGTGAGGGGTTGTGCGAGTTGCCTAAGTGGGAGTGCATGTTGCATTGCGAATACATTATCTATGAAGACGCAATTTGCGCCTGAATCCAAGAGTGCTGATACTGGAATAAAATCTTGGTCAGTATTTTTGGGTTTTACTGTTACGTGTGGCCCGGGTAGGGTCGCACATAGACCTACTGTCGGCCTAGCTGGGTTGGGTTGATGGTTCAACCATTGGATACAACGGCAGTGATGGTGCGTAGAATGCCCGAGGGGTCGAGGGGACGTTGAGAGGGTGTCTCGGACGTGCAGAGTTCACTCAAGAGTCGAACTGGGACTCGTAGAGGTGAGGGGATCGAGGGATAACAACGATGTCTTTATTGGCAAGGGACTAGAGACTAGACCAAACCATAGATAGATCGAAGTTAGGGAAGAAAGGGCATAAGGCCAGATCGACTGGTATATATAGTGAAGAGTGATGGTGTGACCATAACGTCACAGGGTCAAGGGTAAGGGTTAAGGGCCAGCGTGGGAAGTGGCAGTAGAATGTAAAAGAAGGCTATGGAATGTGAAAGAACCCACGCATGAGAGGAAACGCAAAGCGCTGGTGCATGCAGCGTAAGAAGAGTGAACACGTGTGTGATAAGGCAACATGAGGGAGATAAGTGCACAAGGACACGTAAGTATGATGACGTACGTGTAACGGAGACCTCGGAGAGCCGAGGGGCAAGGGTAAAGGGTTGGCATGGGCAACCGTGAGAAGAGTGGAAGAGTGAGTGTGTGCGCAGGATATGTAGAGAGAAAGAAAAGAGAAAAAGATGTGCCCGGCATGATGGATCGTAACATTTACCTTTATCTTCATTTTTAATTCATTATCGATTTTCAATGATCTGCAAAAGATTCCTTCATCTGGGATTTGATCTGCAGGAGAGATCGAAGGATTAGCTTTCTTTGAAGAGGAATTAAGCACCGGCATGACGCCCCGGCCGAGCCTCTGAGAGGACTCCCCTGTCGACAAAGAGGATATAATAGTGGAAGGCACTGCTTCTGTATCGTAAACATGTAAACTAGAGAAACAATTGTCTGTTGGAAAGTGTACCTGCTTACGCTTACCTTCGCCTAGATTAGACCCAGTTCCTAAATCTAGGCTCTGCCTTTTGCCGACTTCTTATTTTCAGCATCTTTGACGTCCCTGAAGAACACCCTTGCTTCTTTGAACGACATACCCTTTATAGCTGCTGTGGGGTCACATCCTTTTCCTTTTTCGGCTTGTGTGCCAGGTGTATAGATGTGTTCGGTGCTTTTAGCGTCATCCGAAGACGTACTTCGTACCTGCCTTCTTCGGCAGTCCTTTTTATGACTGTTTGACCATCCACAAAGATCGCATTTGGTAGATGGTTTCTTGCATTGCTTAGCAAAATGCCCTGCTTCACCACAATTGTAACAAGACTTGGCTCCCTTTTGAGCCGCACTGATATCCATTGTGTTAGGATCTTTTGGCTTAGGCCCAGACCTGTATTGCATTCGCCCTCTAATTAGGTCAAGGGCCTCGAGGCGATTGCCTACTTCTCTTAGTATGTTTATCATTTCATGGACTGTTCCTTTCCTAAGGTCATTCTTCCATATGTAGTCCATGAGATATCTTTTTGTATTTTGTTCAAGGAGGTATACTCCGTGAGAATCTCCTAGTTCTGCTTTCTCGAATTCTGCATACCATTTGACAAGGAAGTCATCAATTGGCTGATTGGCTCCTTGTTTCATTTCGTTTATCTTCTTGATAGCTCTGTCCTTTATATTGCTACCTCTGAATAGGCTCTTTAGTTCTTCTTCTAAGTTTGCCCAGCTATATCCTTGGTTACTGTGCATCCTTTGCAATCTCAATTGAGCGAAGGGTCCTGCCCTTAGCCCTTTTAATCTGGATAGAACTGCAAGAATTGCTTCTCCACTTTGGGGTTCTATTACGTGCCTGTTTATTTGAATCCAGGCTTGAATCTTGGCCCACCATTCATCGAATTTTACAAAGGACCCATCATAGTCTCCGGGGTCTGCGAAGATTTCTACTTTTCTGGAACTAGAGGAAGTTCTTTCCTTTTCTTTCTCCTTTCCTGATCCACTTGGTGTGGGTTGTCTGGTTGGTGGTTTTGTTTGTGATGATAATGCTTATATTGGTTGTTCGATTCGTGCCATTGCGTTGTTTAGCCTAGTCACCTCATTTGCGAGATGCTCATATCTTTGGTCTTGCATTTGGGCGAATTGTGCTATTGCTTCTAGATGGTTGGCACTGGTGTCTGCAAAAGTGGTGCAGAGGTCTTGTGCTGTGATGTGTTACAGCTACATATTTTTATTTTTCCCCCTTTCCTTTATCTTATCAAGGGAAAACCCGACCTAGACACTGTACTAGACACAGGGGATCTAACAGGCCCTTCCAGATCAGTGGGCTTCATCTTCAGCCCTTCACTTTCGCCCCACTGATCACAGCACGTATTTATTACATCGTGACCATCACAGACCTCACATCAGTCACCCCATCACTGTGATGTGATCCCTTATCTTTAATCACCATTGACATCTTCCATTCTATCCACCCGCTGCAGATCAACGGCTGGTAACCTCATGTATATATTAATCTCCATTACAGGCCGACTCCTCATGTCAATCATGTTGGGCCTAGGGGATAGACTTATGTAGATACATATCTAGATTGGTACACAACATGTATCTACAAATAGAATAGTATATAAAGCGAGACTGGACAGAGCTCAGTCTCCAGTCTAGTTCTCTTGTCCTCTGCCTACAAAAGCACCCCTAAGATAGTATTCCTCCACTCAACGTTTAGGATAGTGATTGCCTGCAAAGAACTTGTAGTCGCAACATGATGGGGATAAAAGACATTGTGATTTGTAGAAGGGTAACTAGTATTTGTAGGATTTTCATTGTTGTACTTGAAGTTGGACTCTGCTAAAATGATCATTCCTTCTGATCGTTTGTGGGTACTCACGTCTCTGCCTTTTAGCGTGAGGTAACTCTCTTTCTTGTTCCTCTGAGGCTTCTCTGTATTGCCTCCTTGCTATGCTTGCTTCTCTGATGAATTGTTGTGTGCCTAGGGTTGCTTCTAGGCAAATATTACATGGGGCTGATGGCCACACGAAAGGATCAGGTTGAGGGGATCTGGATGGACTCCACTCAGGGGTGGTTGGATATCTAAGTGAAGCTAGGTCTGTGGCAGGGCTGAGGGTTTGTGCTGATGGCGTGGGTTCCCAATAATAGGTGTGACCCGTGTATCTGATATCTGTGGCGATTAAATCGACTTTGCCTCCATTTCCGAAGCTGTGTGATTCTAGGTCTTGTTCAACAAGTTTCCAGAACTCTTCTTCTGTGGCCGCAACGTCTGGCCAGTTGTTTGGATCCTCTTCACTCTCTGTGCTTGCAGTTGCAAGTGAGTACTCCCTGGGCTCTTCCTTAACTCGTGCTCCTACTGCTATGGGTACGTCTACTAATTCCCAAGGTCTGGCTAAGTCGACGGTGGGGAGATATGCTGTGAAAGGAAGAAGAGATCGGTGAAAGGTAATGGGCACTGATAGCAGACCCCTGTTAGCGCTATCCTAAGATGCCCAAAGATGCGCTCACTTGCTAGAGCCTGTGGTGCAAGGGAGAAGGCTAGATGCATCTGCTGTCATTGGTAGATAGTGAAAGGGTAGTAAGATGAAGACAGTCTAGTTCTAGTGTTGCGACTACAATCTTGCAGGGCAATCACTATCTCTAAACGTCGAATGGAATGACTATCTTAAGAGGGAGGGGGCTTTGTAGGCAGGGAACAAGAGAACTAGACTGGAGACTGAGCTCCGTCTAGTCTCGTTTTATATACTATTCTTACATGTAGATACATGTTGTGTACCGATCTAGATATGTATCTACATAAGTCCATCCCCTAAGCCCAACATGATCGACATGAGGAGTCGGCCTGTAATGGAGATTAATAAGTACATGAGGTTACCAGCTGTTGATCTGCTGCAGGTGGGTGGAATGGAAGGTGTCAACGGTAATTAAAGATAAGGGATCACATCACAGTGATGGGGTGACTGATGTGAGGTCTGTGATGATCACGATGTATTAAATACATATTACGATTCGCTCGCAGGATGAACACTTTTTCCTTACTTTCTCCTTCAGACTAATACTTTTTGTTTCTCACACTTAAAGCTCATTCCTTCCATGTCGTTCTACGACATTCCATACATCTTGTAAGCATGCTTATCCTCCACCACGCAGATACTCTTTATCTTCTGATCTTCTCATGCCGCATGCGCCAGCCCTTAACGTCTCTTTCTCATGCGTGGTTTCGCCATTGGTTTCTCTTTTCTAATGCCGCTTCCCATGCCGGCCCTTAAACTACTGTGACACATAACTGTCACACTTTCTACTTCACTATATAAACCCTTCAACTGGGTCTTTCGTCTCTTCTCCTTAGCTTAGTTCTACCTATGGCCTGTCACCTAGTTAGCACTAGCAATCCATTGCCTTTAACTCCTTGCATCTTTGCTCTACCATTAAGTGAGCGCTTCACACTCGGCCCTCCCGCCTTCGTGTGTCTCCCCTCTGGAACCTTTGACCAGCTTGCCAAGTTAAGCAGTGGTTACCCTCGACCCGTCAAAGTCTTTGACAGTACCTTTGACCCAGCATCTCCATGGCTGGTCCTACGTCGTCGTTGATATGAACGACTGAACCCTCGACCCTACTAGGCGTTAGTAGGTCTATGCGCGACCATACCCACGGCCACGCGTAACAAAAGAACTAAGCTACCTCCTCGTTCGGGTACTATCACGTACGCCACCCACCATAGCTTCTCACCGAAACACTCAAACCACTGATTCACGTTGGAACCCTCAAGAACCTCTGCGTACTTTGCACTCTGACTCTTCTGACACCCCTGACGATCCCAACCAAGCATATTGGGACGAAGACCCTGACGAGCCTTTATTGAACTCAGATGAAGAACTCGCTACTCGTGACCTTGCCCACAACTTTTCTGCTTCTGTGCAGATACCTCACCCTCAGACACCCCCGTCCCCAACACCCAGACGCCAAACTGGCCATATCTTTCCTCTGATCCCTCGTCCCCCATCACCCACCATGACTACCAAACCCCTTGAACTCCGCATCGGTACTCCAGAAAAGTACGATGGTGATTGTTATGATTCGCTCGCTGGACGAACACTTTTCTTCTTTTCTTTCTCAGACTAATACTTTCCGTTTCTCATGCTTAAACCACATCTCTTCCATGTCGTTCTTCGACATTCTATTCATCTCGTAAGCGTGCCCATCCCTCACTGCGCAGGTACTCCTTTCTTCCAATCTTCTCACGCCATATGCGCTGGCCCTTAACTTCCGTTCTCATGCGTAGTTTTGCCATTGGTCTCTCCATTCTAATGATGTTTCCTATGCTGCCCCGTAACCACTGTGACACATAACAGTCACGACCTTTCTCTTCACTATATAAACCCTTCAACAGGGCTTCTCGTTTCTTCTCCTCAGCTTAGTTCTACCTACGGCTTGTCACCTAGTTAGTACTAGCAATCCATTAGCCTTTACTCCTCAGTCTTCGTTCTACTATTAAGTGAACGCTTCACACTCGGCCCCACCGCCCTCGTGTGTCTTTACCCTTGAATCCACGACCCATTCGTCAAGCTAGACAACGGTAACCTTTCGACCCATCAAAACCCTTGATGGTACCCTTGATCCAGCATCCCTACGGCTGGTCTTACGTCGTTGTATATACAAACGACAGAACCCTCGATCCTACTAGGCATTAGTAGGTCTGCATGCGACCGCATCCACGGCCACTCATAACAGTGATTACAAGACAGCCAAGCAATGGTTTGACTCTGTTGCCTTTTACCTCAATGTCAATGCTGAGGTCTACACCACCGACCCAAAGTGCATTGCCTTCGTGCTTTCATATATGACCAGAGGCCCCACACTCACATGGGCCAATGAAGCGACTACTCTCTTCATGAGAACTGAAGTGAGGGAGGCTGAACTAGATCTCTATCTAATCAAGGAGTGAGATAGGAATCTTTAGTCAGTCTGAGGGGAGACGGGTGATATGAATAGGGGACGTAAGGAAGAACTCTCAAGTTGCTCAGATATTGGGTGATAGATGAGGTGATGGCTTGCTGTGACGTTACGTTCACAAGAAGGGCTGGATCTTCTTGGGCAAGAGTAGGAAAGTATCAAGGTGGAACAACTTGAGGGAGTATCCCCAAGTGTTCCCTGTATTTATACACTAGAGTACAATAGGAGATACAAAGTTCTAAGCTAGCTGGGCGTAGGGTATGGTAAAGGGTATGAGGTCATAGTGGAGTAGGGCAGTGTACATGCTGGCTAAAGTGAGGCAAATGAATGGAAGAGATGTAATGTGAAAGTGAAGGGATGGTCTAGAGGTGCAGTAAATAAAGTAGTGCATATGAGGTGAGGCACCTAGACCTGTGATGTCATGATGACATCATATCTAATCTAATCAGTAAGAAGGTGTAAGGAATAGTGAAGGGAGTGATCTTAGATAAGATCATGGACTTGATAAGATTAGATAATGAAAAATGTGAAAAAGTCAGTTTCACGAAGTCAATTCGTAACAGCCAACACCTTCCGATCCTCGAAAATCGCAGCCGATGGCTCAATCTCAATGGGATCATGGTCCGACTTCCATGACGCCTTTATCTTGGCATTTAAACACTATGACACCACCGGCAACGCAATTGCCTGGCTCACTACCACTCGCATGACCGCCACCAAGAACAGCGGACACTCCCCCTCACTTACTGAGTACAACGCTCAGTTCCAGAACCACTGTGCCATTGCCGGTATAACCGACGACAATGTTCTCATCGGCTATTACTCAGCCGCCATCCCCAACGCCCTCATGTGCCATATCCTAGCTATGGAGACTGTTACAGCTATATATTTTTCATCCTTACTTTGCGCATAAAGACGCTTCTTTTATCTTATCAAGGGAAAACCCGACATAGACACTGTGCTAGACACAGGGGATCTAACGGGCCCTTCTAGATCAGTGGGCTTCACATTCAGCTCTTCACTTTCGCCCCACTGATCACAACACGTATTTAATACATCGTGATCATCACAGACCTTACATCAGTCACCTCCATCACTGTGATGTGATCCCTTATCTTTAATTACCGTTGACAACTTCCATTCCACCCACCCACAGCAGATCAACGGCTGGTAAACACATGTACTTATTAATCTCCGTTACAGGCCGACTCCTCATGTCGATCATGTTGGGCCTAGGGGATGGACTTATGTAGATACGTATCTAGATTGATACACAACATGTATCTACAAGTAGAATAGTATATAAAGCGAGACTGGACGGAGCTCAGTCTCCAGTCTAGTTCTCTTGTTCTCTGCCTACACAGTAGTGTTAAGAATATCCTCTCCTCTCGACGTCTAATCTGATAGTGATTGCCTGCAAGAAATTGTAGTCGCAACACCAGGCTCGCCAGAAGTGGCCGATGGTGATTCCAAGGCCGATGCCAGAGCTAGCATCCGAAAAAGCAGCGTGGTCTACAGAAGGGGGGGGGAGGCAAATGGGTGAGGTTAGGGAATTGGATGAGAGGATGTCTTTCCACCAGAAGAGGTCTGGTTTAATAGATTTTTCAGCGTGGCGGGGGACGAATGGTTTGTCTCTGCACACGCCTAGCATGCGCTCGAGATCTGTCAGATACGCGCGGCCTGCTGGGAAGAGTGAGGATGCATGCAGGAGTTTACCGTATAATTGTTGTACATCTTCAAGGGTGTGCGAGGCACGTTGAAGCCATTTGTCGATGGCTAACCTGTATTTAGTAGATTTTTCTGGGGGGAGCGATATGGACCGGTCTCGGAGGTTCCATATGAAACTGATGTACGTGGTCTCATGGGCAAATGGTTGGTCTTTGGAGTGCTCCCAGGGGATGCCTAGTTCTGCTGAAATTCTGTCGATGTCTGTGAACGCATAGGAGAAGAGTGCATCGTGTTCTGATCGTGGGCTGCCAGGTGTGTTCGAGAGGTCGCAGATGGGGTGGACGCAGTCCTTGTTATACTTCTTGATGGTGCCGTCTTCCAGGGTAGACCCTCGGAACCAGAGGCGGCTGCCCTGGCGCATGATGGGGTGTTGTGTGATTTGATCATGTCGTCTAGCACGCTCTTTGTTGTAGTTGTGCAGGGAGTCTCGCGGGATGCGAAAGAAGATGTGATCGTCCACCCATTTGTCGAGTGGGCCAATTCCGATGGAGCGGAATATTTCTGCTGCTGCGTCGGCAAGCTGACCATAGCTGCCGGCTGATGGGGTTGCACCGAACGCTGTGCAGGTGTCAATGCATTCAAGCGAGTCTGATGTACGCACGATGGCGGCTGGCCATTGGGATGCGTGTAGCGGGATGGTGCGGTATGCCTCGGCTACATCTCTCGTGGCAGCTTGTGAGCCGGGTGGGAGGCGAGCTGCAGTTAGTAGGACTATGGAGAACTTTCCCCAGGTGGCGGGGAAGTCATGTGGGTTAATGTATGAATTTACAGAAGGGGAGGGGAAACATAAGGAGGGCAAGTGGGGGAATGAGAAGTTCTGAACTAATCTAAATTTGCCGGGCTTGCCGGGTTTGGGGATGATTGAGAGCGGGGAGGATTGGAAGGTGCTGAGGGTGCGTTCGATGTGGTCGAGTAAGAAAGGTCCTAAGTATCTACCTTTGCTAATTTCTTTTTGCGTTATCTTGCTGAGTTGCACACGGTAAGTGGTAACAGATGTGGAATTAGGGGGGGACTGCGTGGTGTGTATGGAGGGAAAGTTAACTACGAAACTGTATTTAATGCCGTCTGGGATGTGGTGGAAACGCTGCATGACACCTGCTTCCGTGAGTCGGCACAGCCAGGCGTCGTGCTTATAGGGTGTTTGCAGCTGGCCTCTTCTGAGCGCGAGGGCAGTTGTAAGCACCGTGAAGGGCAGAGCCACATCCGGAGCAGGTGTGCGCGTTGCTGTGTTTGTTGGTGCAACCTCCACGGCACTGCCATTTTGAGCAGAGGTGGCGGCCGGTGTCTTTGGCAAATAGGGAATGGTTGGATCGTTTGGCATAGGTGTCGTGCTTGCCATCCCATGTGCGTTCAGCGGCGCACTTGATGACTGGGATGGAGTGTGGGTCGATGCCGAGGCACATGGCGCAGGGGGGGAGGGGCTCCGTGTCGGGTGAGGGCTTGTTGTGGGCACGAAAGGAGCGAGACCGTTTGTGGGTGGGGAGGGTGCTGTCTGTGTTACGCGTGGCCCTTGGGTATGGTCGCGCGTAGACCTACGAGGCCTAGGGTCGGGGGAAACTAAGATGACGGTTGAGAATATCCGTCGAAGATAACGGCCTTGGGGTTGCCGGTCTGAGTCTACCAAGCGGTGGGCGAGGTAGTCGATGATATCCTATGCCACACTGGCGATAGGGTCAAGGGTTCGAAGTGAGACACACACGGACGCAGAGGGCGGAGGTGTGTGAAGCGTTCACTCAAGTGTAGAACGAGGACACGTAGAATTGCTAGAGCTAACTAGGCGCAAGCCGTAGGTAGAACTAGGTTAAGGAGAAGAAGTAGTATGCCCTGTTGAAGGGTTTATATAGTGAAGGGAAAGGTGTGACGGTGACGCGTCACATGGTTAAGGGCCGGCGTGGTAAACGGCGTGAGAAGAGCGGAAGCCAATAGCAAATCCACGCAAGAGAAAGAGACGTAAGGGCCGGCGCATACGGCGTGAGAAGATCAGAAGAAGAACGAGTACCTGCGCAGTGAGGGATAAGCACGCTTACAAGAGATATAGAATGTCGTAGAACGACATGGAAAGTAGTGGGTTAAGCGTGAGAAAAGAGATGAGTGTCAGTCCGTAATGTGAAGCAAAGAAAAAGAGTAGACCCTGCAGCGAATCGTAACATTACCCCCTTAGTAACTCCGAAGCTACGGCGAGGACTTCTTACAATTCCCGAAAGGCGGGTCCCGGGGAACCGGTGATGTTGGCGTACCCCACGTCGTCTAGTTCGTCTTGGTCCTCTACAGAGAACCCTTCAGTAGGGGAGGAGGGTGCGGGGTGGTAGGATTGTTGAGAGGAAGACGAGGAGTGTCGTGACGAGCGACGAGGGTTGCTGGTTCGTTGGACAATTTGTCCATTCCGGAAAGCTGCCTGGGGTCGGCGAGGACGAGAGGAGGGAGAGGCGCGTGGGGTGGCGGCGGTGGACGAGATACGGGAGGCGAGAGATCGGGTCGGTCCCGGGCAACGTGCAAACGAATGTCCGGGGGCTCGGTGGTTACAACCCCGACAGGTGTACTGTTGACACGAGAGCTGCGTGTGACCTAGGCACTGGCATGTAAAGCAGCGTTGGTTGAAACGGGGGTGTCCGATAAAGATGCGATCTCTTCCGTTACGACCGGTCCACCAGTCGTTGAGGGTTTGTCTATGGATGGGCGACCCATCCCTGAGTATGACGTCGCCAAGTCCTCGACCAGCGGCGGCCAGGTCTCGGAAGTGGTTGTCTACGTCGAGGAGGAAGGTATCGTACCCGGATTGAAACCCATGGGAGTAGAGAGAATGACGCGCGTGGTAGACGTAGTCCATCATGGTCCTGCCAAGGGTGGTGTGGGGGAATACAGGTCCAGTCCCGGAGATGAAGGAGGCGATGCGGTTTAACTGCATGGCCGTATCGAACCAAGTATAGAGGGGAGAGCCCTCGGCA
The DNA here is from genome assembly GCA_038094595.1 of Pulveroboletus aff. annulatus. Taxonomy (NCBI): domain Eukaryota; kingdom Fungi; phylum Basidiomycota; class Agaricomycetes; order Boletales; family Boletaceae; genus Pulveroboletus; species Pulveroboletus aff. annulatus. The sequence continues at coordinate 14,229 of JBBPTX010000516.1, forward strand.
GCGTAAACGCTAATAGGTACGCGGAGACGATCGTCAGATAAAAACATATGGAAACGAACGTATTCCTCATCGGTAAAATGCTCTTCTCTCTGACGGTTGGTGTGGCGGTGGGCGGAAACGTCAAGAGGGACTTGTGTGTCCCAACCGGAGTGGACTTCGAGAGAATCGGTGCTGGGGGCGCGGACTAAGGCGGGACGGTGAACGCCTAGGAACGACGGAGGTCCGGGAGAAGGTTCCCGATGGGGCGGAGGTGTAAACGATGGCGAGGTCTGGATCCGGCCAGAGATGGGGGAAACATGGGAGGTGGGAACATCACCAACAAGAGTGGCGAAGTTGACAGGTCGTGGGGCGGCGGGGAGAGTAGGAGAGACCCTCTCGGGGTCGGTAGTGGGAAGACGGATGGTGCTGGGGTTGGTAGCGGGTGCGGCTGCGGGGGTGTCGACATTGTTGGAGAATTCGATGGCCATGAGTAATAAGTGGAGAGGGTTTATCTGCGGCGTGGTGGGCGTGCGGATGAGAGAGAGAAAGCGGTAGGGTGTCGTTTTTTATAGTCATCGAGGATCTCCGACGAATGTTTTAAGTTCCGCTCGGGTTCCCAGGAATCTTCTTCGGCAGAGTACCCTTTCCATCGGATCAGGTACTGACGGGACGACGGCATGCCACGATGCCGTAGGATGGCTTCGATTTCGTATTCTTCTTGTCCTTCGACAAGATCCGGAGGTGGCGTGGGGAAGTTCGGGCCGTGTACGAGGTTTTCGCGATAGGGAGATAAGAGAGAAGCGTGGAACACGTCGTGGATTTTCCACGTTCGTGGGAGTCGGAGGCGATAAGTGACGGGAGATAGGACGTCGGTGATAGTAAACGGTCCCTCGCGTTTTGCGGCGAACTTCGGATCTTGAATAGATCTCTTCAGGTTTCGTGCTTCCAACCATACTTTATCTCCCTTGGTGAAAGGTTTGAACGTGGAGTGGGTTCTGGCTGCCATTGTCTGGCGGGCGAGTTCGTGGGCGGCGAGGGCTTCGTCTCGTAAGGCAGATAAGTTTCGAAGGCGTTCTTCGACTGCTGGGATCTTTGTTTCGGCGATAACCGAGGGAAGGGCACGGGGTTCGTACCCCATCATGAGAAGGAACGGAGATTTACCAGTGACGGAATGAGGGCGGTGATTGTGAGTAAATTCGGCGTGGGAGATGTGGTCGGTCCAGGAGGAGGGGAGATCTCCGCAATAGATGCGGAGATAAGTCTCGATTTCTTGGTTTACGCGTTCGGTCTCACCGTCAGTCTGAGGATGATACGCCGTGGAAAGGGAGAGGTCGTAGCCGAGGAGGCGTCCGAGTTCTTTGGCGAAGGAGGAGGCGAATTGAGGGCCTCGGTCCGAGATAACTTTGTCGTACAGACCAAACCGTTTGTAGACTTTGTGGAAAAAGAGATATGCAATCCCTTCGGCAGTAACGGTTTTCTTCGTAGGGCAGAGAATTACCCCCTTAGTAAGGCCGTGGTCCACCACGACCAAAAGACTGTCGAACCCCCCGGAAAGAGGGAGGTCGGTGATGAGATCACAAGAGATCTGCTGAAAGGGACGGGAGCTGGACGAGGGTATCGGAGTGAGCGGGGGGGAGGAAGGGTGGGTGTTCGTTTTGGAGCGTTGGCAGGTGGCGCAACCCTCGACGTAGGAGCGGACGAAAGTGGCTAGGCCCGGCCACCAAAAGTCAGCCGCGACGAGCAGGCGAGTCTTGAGGAAGCCGGGGTGCCCGGCAGAGGCGTGATCGTGGCAGCGGGCGACGATGGAACGGCGAAGAGGTTGGTCATCAGGGACATAAACGCGGTTTTGATAGAGGAGAACGCCGTCCCGATATTGCCAATCCGAGAGGCGGGAGCGGGCGGCAGGGGGAATGCGGCCCTCGATTTCCTGGAGTTTATGGAGGACAAGGTCGTCCGAAGAGGAGGCAGAGGAGATGACCGAAGAGAGGGCGGAGTCGATGATTCGGACGAAGAGGGAATCGGGGAGGAGTGTAACACCGGCGTTATCGTTGTCGACGTGGGGGAGGAGATCTGGACGGCGAGAGAGGGCGTCCGGACCAGCGAGGTGGGAACCGGGGACATGGGTGATATTATAGTCGAAGTCTGCTAGGTCCAGCATCCATCGGGCTTGTCGTCGGTTTAGGTCTTGGGGGCGGCGGAAGTACGTGAGGTTTTTATGGTCAGTGAAGACCGTTACTGGGAAGGGGGAACCATGGAGGTAATGTCGCCAAGCCTTAAATCCTCGAAGGACGGCGAGGAGCTCCCTGTCGTGGATATCATAGTTTCGTTCTGCAGGAGCGAACGTCTGGGAGAGGTAGGAACAGGGGTGCCAATCCCCGTTTGAGTCGGTTTGGAGGAGGATCCCTCCCGAGGCGTATTTGGAGGCGTCGGTTGCGATGGCGAAGGGGCGGGTGACGTCGGGCATAAAGAGAACTGGTCGTCGTGTGAAGAGGGTTTTCAGCTGCTCGAAGGCGGTCTGGCGGGTGGGGGACCAATCCCATGGTTGGGTTTTCTTCGTAAGGTCAATGAGGGGGCGAGCGATGTCGGAGTATCCTGGAATGAACCTTCGATAGAAATTGGCGAATCCAAGGAAAGAGCGGACGTCTTTGACTTTCTTCGGGATGGGCCATTTTGCGATTCCGTCAAGCTTGACGGGATCCATGGCGAGTTGGCCTTCTTTGACAATCATCCCTAGATATTCGACTTCGGGAACAGCGAAGTTGCATTTTTCCAGTTTGAGATGTAAATCGAGCTCGGTCATTCGTTGGAGAACGCGGCGCGTTCGTTCGGTGTGGGTATCGTCGTCGGAAGAGAAAATAAGGAGGTCATCCATATAGATGACGAGCCATCCTTCGGCGATCATGTCACGGAAGGAGTCGTTCATGAATCGTTGGAATGTGGCGGGGGAGTTGGTCATTCCGAAGAACATGACCAAGGGTTCGAAGAGCCCTTTGTGCGTAAGGAACGCTCCTTTCCATTGATGTCCGTCCTTGATCCGGACGTTGTTATATCCCCATCGGACGTCAAACTTGGTGAAAACGCGGGCACCCTTGAGTTTGTCGAGGAGGTCTGTGATGAGGGGAAGGGGATAGGCGTCGCGAATGGTGTGTTCGTTGAGATAGCGGTAGTCTTGGCAGGGGTGGAGCTTTCCATCTTTCTTTTTGACAAAGAAGAACGGGGATGCCTGGGGGGAGGTGGAAGGGCGGATTTTTCCGGCAGCGAGATTTTCGTCTAGGAAGTCTTCGGCGGCTTTCTTCTCGTCTGGGGTTAAGGGATAGAGTTTCCCTATTTTTGGGACGAAAGAATCTTTGACGTTTATTTCGTGGTCATACGGTCGAGACGGAGGAAGAGAGTCTGCTGTTTCTTTTGAGAAGACGGAAGCGAAGTCTTTGTAGGCGTCGGGGAGGGTTACTTTGGGTTTTGCCTTTTCCGCGGCGGCGGCAAGCTCTGTGGCAGTGGTCATTTTTGCGACTAGCTTTGGGTGCGTCTGATGGTATCTTGACCCTGAACGGGTGATTCTTTGGCAAGCGTAATGATGGAGAGCAGATTTTACGTAGTGTTCCCCATCAGGAAGGTCCAGGAAGATTGAGAGGGCGTGGTTTGGGATGGTTTCGACCAGCGTATGTCGCGGAGGGGGTGACGGGGTAGCTTTTGGGAGGCGTTCATTGTGTTGTTTGGTGTCTTGCGCGAAGGACTGGTAAAGTGCAGCGGATTCGTCTAGTTTTTCCGAGATGGAAAGCGTTCTGGCGGTCCAGTTGATTTCAGGATTAGCGGCGCGAAGCCAGGGGGTTCCAAGGATTACGTTTTCATTTCCACAATGCATGACGTGGAACAATACTCGTTGGGCAACGCCTTCGATGTTAAGGAAAAGGTGGGAAGTGAACCGTATTGCTCCCTTGGCGTTCATTGTTTGATCTACGTTTCGTACGGGGATGGGTTTCGGGAGTTTAGTCAGAGGTAGTCGGTGTTTTCGGGCGAAGCCCCAGTCGAGGCAATTGATGTCTGCTCCGCTATCCACGAGAGCGTGGGTGTCGACGGTTTTCATTGTGTGCGAAGGATCTACGAGCTGGAGAGAAATGCGCATAGATTTCTTTGATTGTGATACTAGTACAGGGGCACACGTGAACAAGGAAGGGGCTGACGTCGAGGCAGTCTTCCTTTCTAAAAATCCATGGTAACTCGTGCTACCATTTCTTCATCGTCATCATCTTCTTCAATCTTGGCGAGCGAGGGGATATCATGGGTTTCTTCTTCTTCCACCTTCTGGACTACTTTCTTCGGCTTCGGGGTGTTCGGGAATCCAGGGCATTTGGATGACATATGCCCTTTCTGCCTGCAACGGAAACATCGTCCTTCTCTGATGCATTTCTTTCGTTCTTCCGGGGTGAGTTTGCTAAGTCGAACGACGTCAACATCCATGGCGTTGGGGTCTTTGGTGGGGGCGGGGGTGGAGTACTGGTGGTACGTGGTACGGGTAGGGGCTTTGCGGCGTGCAGAGATTTCTCGTGCCCGATCCATGTGAGTCTGAAAGGTAACGGCTTTCTTTAGCCAAGAGTCGATGGTGGTGGGGACGGTTTCCATTGCGAGGATTCGACGCATGAGGGGTTCGGGGATGGCGGCAGAATAATATCCAATTAGGACGTTGTGGTCGGTGATGCCGGCGATGGCGTAATGGTTTTGAAACTGAGCGTTGTACTCAGTAAGCGAAGGGGAATATCCGCCACCCTTTGTGTCGGTCATGCGAGTGGTGGTAAGCCAGGCGATGGCGTTACCCGTGGTGTCGTAGTGTTTGAATGCCTTAAGAAATTCATCGCGGAAGTTGTCCCAGGAGCCCATAGAAATGGACCCATCGGTGGCGATTTTGGAGGCGCGAAAGGTGTTGGCCCAGGTAAGTGCGGGTCCCTTGGTCATATATGACAGCGCGAAGGCTATCTGTTTCGGGGCGGTGTTGTAGACGTCTACGTTGACGTTTAAGTAGAAGACGACAGAGTCGAGCCAAAATTTGGCCGTTTTGTAGTCGCCATCGTACTTTTCTGGGGTACCGATGCGGAGTTCGACGGGTTTGGTAGACATAGGTGGGATTGGAGGAAAGATATGGCCGGTCTGGCGTTGAGGGGTAGGAGATGGTGGCGTGGGAGGTCGAGGTATCTGTAGAGATGCAGTCAGGTGGTGGGAAAGATCGCGGGTGTCGTTTTCTTCGTCAGAGTCGAGGAGGGGTTCGTCGTGGTCTTCTTCCCAGAAGTCTGGGTTGGGTTCGTCGGGAGTATCCGAGGAGTCTGAGTGGTGGGTTCGAAGGGGTTCTCGGGGGTTCCAGCGAGAATCTGTGGTTCGAGTGTGGCGAGAAATGGTGGGCGTACGTGATAGTGCGCGTCAAGTGGGGAACCTAGTTCTTTTGTTACGCGTGGCCCTTGGGTATGGTCGCGCGTTGACCTACGAAGCCTAGGACGAGGGAGTCGTTGGAAGGACGGTTGAGAATATCCGCCTGACGGGGTCGGCCGTGGGGTTGCCGAGTCTGGGTCTATCTGGCTATTGGCGAGATAGTCGGAGGTAACCTATGTCACACCGACAATAGGGTCAAGGGTTCGAGGTAAGACACACACACGAACGTGAGAGACGTTGATGTGTGAAGCGTTCACTCAAGTGTAGAACGAAGACACGTAGAATTGCTAGAGCTAACTAGGCAATAGCCGTAGGTAGAACTAGGTTAAGAAGAAGAAGTAGTATGCCTAGTTGGAGGGTTTATATAGTGAAGAGGAAGGTGTGACGGTGACGCGTCACATGGTTAAGGGCCGGCGTGGCAAACGGCGTGAGAAGAGCAGAAGCCAATAGCGAAACCACGCATGGGAAAGGAACATAAGGGCCGGCGCATACGGCGTGAGAAGAGCAGAAGAGGAGCGAGTACCTGCGCGGTGAGGGATAAGCACGCTTACGAGAGATATAGAATGTCGTAGAACGACATGGAATGTAGCGATTTAAGCGTGAGAAAAGAAACGAATGTCAGTTCGTAATGTTAAGCAAAGAAAAAGAGTAGACCCTGCAGCGAATCGTAACAGCGTTCTTCAGGGACGTCGAAGATGCCGAAAATAAGAAGTCGGCAAAAGGCAGAGCCTAGATTCAGGAACTGGGTCTAATCTAGGCAAAGGTAAGCGTAAGCAGGTACACTTTCCAACGGACAATCGTTTCTCTAGTTTACATGTTTATGATACGGAAGCAGCGCCTTCCACTATTATATCTTCTTCTTTGCCGATAGAGGAGTCCTCTCAGAGGCTCGGCCGGGGCGTTACACCGGTGCTTAATTCCTCTTCCAAGAAAGCTAATCCTTCAATCTCACCTGCAGATCAAATCCCAGACGAAGGAATCTTTTGCAGATCACTCAAAATTGATAATGAATTAAAAATGAAGATAAAGGTAAAACCCAAAAACACTGATCAAAATTTCATCGCAGTATCGGCACTTTTGGATTCGGGCGCAAACTGCGTTTTTGTAGATAACGTATTTGCTATGCAACATGCACTCCCACTGAGGCAACTCACACAACCTCTCACTGTTTACAATGTGGACGGTACACAGAACGAAGCAGGCAAAATCACGCACGTTGCATCCCTCTTGCTTGACTACAAAGGACATCGAGAAATAGTCGAAGCAGAAGTCACTAGTTTGGGAAAGAACCAGATGGTGATCGGCTATTCTTGGCTAAAGAAGCACAACCCCGATATTAACTGGAAGACTGGGGAAATTAAATTAAGAAGTTGTGGAAAAGAATGCTGGGAATTAAGAGACAAAAGCGTCTATCTCAGACTCTTAGAAAAGGAAGAGCAGGAAGCTCAATACAAAGTATACGAAACGATAAAAACATTAGAAAAGAAACAAAACAAAAAACAAGAAAGAAACATTAGAATAGGACAAGCAGTAGATGAGAAACTCAAATCTCTCATGGATCAAAAGAAATCCGCTGCAGAGCTCGTACCAGAATGCTATCATGAGCATCTTAAAGTATTCGAAGAAAAGGCATCTACCAGAATGCCAACACGAAAATCCTGGGATCATGCCATAGATCTCAAGGAAGATTTCCAACCGAAGAAAGGGAGACTTATACCTCTAAGCGCAGACGAACAGAAGGAAGTATCGGACTGGCTAGAAGACCAGTCGTCCAAAGGATACGTTAGACCTTCTAAATCCCCTCAAACGTCACCAGTCTTCTTCGTACCAAAGAAAGATGGACGAAAGCGTATGGTGCAAGATTATCGCTATCTAAACTCGCAGACAGTGCGAAACAATTACCCTCTCCCTCTCATTTCGCAACTCGTAGATCGACTGAAAGGAGCGAAGCTATTTACCACATTGGATCTCAGATGGGGATACAACAATGTATGCATCAAAGAAGGCGACGAATGGAAGGCAGCCTTCGTCACGCACAAAGGGACCTTCGAACCCCTAGTCATGTTCTTTGGATTATGCAACTCTCCAGCCACCTTCCAAACCATGATGAACGAATTATTTGCAGACATGGAAGACGTCGTAGTAGTCTACATTGACGACGTCATGATATTTACCAAGACAGACAACGAACAAGAACATGCAGAAATCGTTAAGAAGGTATTAAAGCGTTTAGAAGAAAACGATCTCTTCGCCAAACCAGAGAAGTGTCATTTCTTCAAGAAGGAAGTTGACTATTTGGGGATGGTCGTAGGACAAGATGGGATCAAGATGGATCACAAAAAGGTCGATGCCATCTTAGATTGGCCAGCACCTACCAACGTAAAAGGGGTGCGAAGCTTTCTCGGTCTCGCCAACTACTATCGTCGTTTCATTGAAGGATATGCGCAAGTCGCTAGACCTCTGAATGACCTCCTAAAGAAAGATATTCCTTGGAGATGGGATTCTCTACAGCAAGATGCTTTCGACAAATTAAAAGAACGATTCACCACTGCTCCTATTCTTGCTTATCCAGACATTGATTGTCAATTCCGTTTAGAAACAGATGCTTCTGACTACGCAACAGGAGCAGTTCTATCTATATTAAAAGAAGAAAATTGGCATCCAGTAGCATTCAGCT
>JBBPTX010000517.1:7108-22244 GCA_038094595.1 Pulveroboletus aff. annulatus
TACTATTTTATGTGTAGATACATGTTGTGTACCAATCTAGATACGTATCTACATAAGTCCATCCCCTAGGCCCGACATGATCGACATGAGGAGTCAGCCTGTAACAGAGATTATATATACATGAGGTTACCAGCCATTGATCTGCTGTGGGTGAGTGGAATGGAAGATGTCAACGGTAATTAAAGATAAGGGATCACATCACAGTGATGAGGTGACTGATGGGAGGTCTGTGATGATCACAATGTATTAAATATGTGCTGTGATCAGTGGGGCGAAAGGTGAAGAGCTGAAAGTGAAGCCCACTGATCTAGAAGGGCCCGTAGATCCACTATGTCTGGCACAGTGTCTAAGTCGGGTTTTCCCTTGATAAGATAAAGAAAGCATCTGTATGCACATAGAAAAGGATGAAAAATATATAGCTGTAACACTTACCATCTGCATTCAGACCCTCGCCCACTGCTTTCATTCCTACACCAGACCCACCACAGGTGGCAGGTAACAAACGTTCATTTTCAGCATTTTCCACTGGTTCAGACGCTGCCATCGCTGTGAATATGTCCCTTCTCACTGCATTACCACCTCCATCTATGACTTCCTGCAGCAGTGGTAAGTAGAGCCAAACAGCCACTGCAAAAAATGACATGCAATCCAGCATTGTCGTCATCAACGAGGTGAACAATACAATTCGCACTCTCAATGACACGATCTCTACTCAATTTAGCCATGACAAGTTAACCGTCATCAGCAATGCAACAAGTCAGCTCTATCATATTCCTAACCTCACATCATCACAAATCACGCATGCAGCCATCCACTTTGGGAAAAATGATGGTGATGCAGCCACTTTCCTTTCCTTGCAGCCACTTGAGCACTACAACTATGTTGTCAAGCAGTATAATAAGAGTCAAGCTACTGAGCATGACAACGAAAGTGGGGCGACTTGAAATCAGCAACCATTGTGCTAGTTATATTATTGTATTTGTTACAAAGCCCATTTTCTTTCTTACAATCCATCAATGTTTCAATTCGGAATGTTAGTTTGAATACATATGTAAAACATCATCATCAGTAGCATCCTCTATTGCCCCACGATCCCTCAATATGGACTGGTAGTCATCCCACATCTCTTGTGCAATTTTGTCTCGCATCCGTTTGGGATCCATGTCCGAGTCTATACTAGCAACGTCCATATTGGCTTCTGCCATACTAATGTTCCTGTCAGCCTCCAGATCATCATCAAAGTCAAGATCACTGACATCTGATGCATTATCAGAGCTGGTGTCATCACTAGCACCATCATCATAGTCATCATGATCATCATTATTGGGGGCGGGAGTGGCATTGATCAAAATAAAATTGTGCAGTGCACAGAGCGCAGCGGGTGTTACGATTTGCTCGCAGGACGAACGCTTTTTCCTTTCTGTCAATATCGAACTAATACTTTTCGTTTCTCACGCTTTACCTCATTCCTTCCATGTCGTTCCACGACATTCCATACATCTCATAAGCATGCTTACTCCTCCACCGTGCAGGTACTCTTCATCTTCTGCTCTTCTCACGCCGTATGCACCGGCCCTTAATGTCTCTTTCTCATGTGTGGTTTTGCCATTGGCCTTCTATTTCTAACGCCGCTTCCCACGCCGGCCCTTAACCACTGTGACACGTAACTGTCACACTTTTACTTTACTATATAAACCCTTCAACAGGGTCATTTCCTTTTCTCCTTAGCTTAGTTCTACCTACGGCTTGTCACCTAGTTAGCACTAGCAATCCACTTGCCTTTACTCCACAGTCTTCGTTCTACTATTAAGTGAACGCTTCATGCTACAGCTCGCCTGCCTTCGCGTGTCTTACCCTTGAACCTTTGACCCGCTAGTCTAGCTAGACAGCGGTTTATCCTTAGACCTGTCGACATCCTAGATGGTACTATCGACCCAGCAACCCCACGGCTGGTACTACGTCGTCGTCAACACGAACGACTGGATCCCTCGACCCTGCTAGGCATTAGTAGGTCTACGCGCGACCATACCCACGGCCACGCGTAACAAAAGAACTAAGCTACCTCCTCGTTCGGGTACTATCACATACGCCGCCCACCATAGCTTCTCATCGAAACACTCGAACCACTGATCTGCGTTGGAACCCTCGAGAACCTCCACGTACCTCACACTCCGACTCCTCTGACACCCCAGACGATCCCAACCAAGCATATTGGGACGAAGACCCCGACGAGCCTTTACTAGACTCAGACGAAGAACTCGCCACTCGCGATCTTTCCCACAGTTTTTCTGCTTCTATGCAGATACCTTGCCCACAGACTCCACCCTCACCAACACCCAGACGCCAAACCGGCCACATCTTTCCTCCAATCCCTCATCCACCGTCACCCGTTATGACTACCAAGCCCCTTGAACTTCGCATCGGCACCCCAGACAAGTACAATGGTGACTATCGGACAGCCAAACAATGGTTTGACTCCGTCGCCTTCTACCTCAACGTTAATGCCGAGGTTTACAACTCCGACCCGAAGCGCATCGCCTTTGCACTTTCATATATGACTCACGGTCCTGTGCTCATGTGGGCAAACACCTTCAGATCTTCGAAGATCGCAGCCGATGGCTCGATTAACATGGGATCATGGTCCGACTTCCGTGATGCCTTCATCTTGGCATTCAAACACTATGACACCACCGGCAACGTGATTGCCTGGCTTACCACCACCCGCATGATCACCACTAAGAACAGCGGATACTCTCCCTCGCTTACTGAGTACAATGCTCAGTTTCAAAACCACTACGCCATCGCTGGCATCACTGACGACAACGTCCTCATCGGCTATTACTCTGCCGCCATTCCCGACACCCTCATGCGCCGTATCCTAGCCATGGAAACGGTCCCCATCACTATAGACGCCTAGTTGAAGAAGGCCGTCACCTTCCAGACCCACATGGAGCGAGCTCGCGAAATCGCTGCTCGCCACAAGACCCCCACTCGTCACACATACCACCAGCACTCCACTCCTACCCCCACCAAAGACCCAAACGCCATGGACGTTGATGCCGTCTGCCTCCCACGCCTTACCCCCGCTGAACACGAACAATGTCGCAAGGAAGGCAGGTGTTTCCACTGCAGACAGAAGGGACATCGGGCTACCAACTGCCCCACTTTTACTTCAAACACCCCAAGGCCGAAGAAGACCGTTCAAAAGGTCGTAGAAGTGGAAGCCGGGGACGAAGAAGAAGTCCCCCGGTTACAAGAGATAGACGATGAAGACGACGATGAAGAAACCAAGGTGTCTCGCGTCACTACTACCTCTCTGGATTTTTAAAACGGAACGCTGCCTCGACGTCAGTAGTTCCTTCCACGTGTGCACCTGTACTTGTATCTACATCCAAGAAATCAATGCACATTCCTCTTCAACTCATTGATCCCTCGCACACCATGAAAACCGTCGACACTCGCGCCCTCATTGATAGCGGAGCAGACATCAACTGCCTCGACTGGGACTTCGCTAAAAAACACCGACTCCCCCTTGACAAACTCCTGACGCCCATCCCAGTCAATAATGTTGACCAAACCCCCAACGCTAAAGGGGCCATCCGATATACTGCCTCCCTCTTCACAAACATTGACGGGATTACTCAGCATGTACGCTTCCACGTCATGCACTGCAGGTCCAAGAACGTAATTCTCGGAACGCCTTGGTTAAAACTTACAAATCCCTCCATCGACTGGTCATCTCGAACGATCAACATCCCCGAGACGGTAGACGAGTCAGCCTCTCTCTACCACATTCACGTCGCTGACCTAAAGTGACACGACAACGCCCAACCTCGTGCACCCCCTGCAAAACCACCTCACCATGTCATGGTTGAAACCGTTCCCGACTATACTCTCTCCACATTCCTCGACTTGCTGGACGGAAACCTCTATGTTCAACGTGCACTCTACATCAACTCTTGCCAATGGGTCCTCAAAGCAGGGTCCCGATATCACCAGACACATCCAAAGCTTGTTGCCAAGCTTACCACCGCCACGGAACTTGTGGCTGCTGCCGAGAAAGCCAAGCCAAAAGTCACACTCCCCGACACCTATAAAAACTTTGCCCCCGTCTTTGCCAAAGAATCCGCCGACTCCCTTCCTCCCTCTAGACCCTATGATCACAAAATCAACGTCAAAGACTCATTCGCCCCGAAGATCGGCAAGCTCTACCCGCTCACCCCCGATGAAAAGAAAGCTACTGAAGATTTCCTCAACGAAAACCTTGCCGCTGGCAAGATTCGCCCTTCGAACTCCCCCCAAGCGTCACCCTTCTTCTTTGTCAAGAAAAAGGACGGCAAACTCCGCCCCTGCCAAGACTATCAATATCTCAACGAACACACCATTCGTGATGCCTACCCACTACCCCTGATCTCTGACCTCCTCGACAAACTCAAAGGCGCCCGTGTATTCACCAAGTTCGACGTACGATGGGGATATAACAACGTACGTATCAAGGACGGCCACCAATGGAAAGGTGCTTTCCTCACTCATAAAGGGCTTTTCGAACCCATGGTAATGTTCTTCGGCATGACTAACTCACCAGCAACTTTCCAACGTTTCATGAACAATTCCTTCTGCGACATGATAGCCGAAGGGTGGTTGGTAATCTACATGGACGATTTACTTATCTTCTCCCCAGACGACGCCACCCACACCGAACGAACCCGCCGTGTCCTTCAACAGATGACGGAACTCGATCTCCACCTCAAATTGGAGAAATGCCAATTCACTGTCCCCGAAGTAGAATACCTCGGGATGATCGTCAAGGAAGGACAACTCGCCATGGACCCTATCAAGCTTGACGGGATCGCTAAATGGCCTACGCCACAAAAAGTCAAAGACGTCCATTCCTTCCTAGGCTTCGCTAATTTCTACAGACATTTCATTCCCAGTTACTCAAACATCGCCCGACCCCTGATCGATCTCACTAAAAAGACTATGCCCTGGACTTGGCGTCCGGCTCAACAGACCGCCTTCGAGCAACTCAAAGAGTTGTTCCTCCGTAAGCCCGTTCTCTTCATGCCTGATATCTCTCGACCCTTTGCCATGGCCACTGACGCTTCTAAATACGTGTCAGGTGGAATTTTGCTCCAAACAGATGCAAACGGGGATTGGCACCCCTGTTCCTACTTATCTCAATCCTTCTCCTCCTCAGAACGCAACTATGATATCCACGACCGGGAGCTCTTGGCCGTTATCTGCGGTTTCAAAGCCTGGAGGCAGTACCTCCATGGCTCTCCCTTTCCCGTCAAGGTCTTCTCCGATCACAAGAATCTCATGTATTTCCGTCGCCCCCAAGATCTCAACCATCGCCAAGCCCGGTGGCTTCTCGACCTCGCCGACTACGACTATTCTATCACCCATGTCCCCAGCACTCAACTCGCCGGCCCTGACGCCCTCTCTCGTCGCCCAGATCTCCTCCCTCGCGCTGACTCTGACAACATCGGAGTTACCCTTCTCCCCAACGCCCTCTTTGTTAGCCTCATCGACTCTGCCCTCTCGAACCACATCACCTCCGCTTCTGCCTCTGATGATCTCGTCCTCCACAAGTTACAGGAAATTGATGGATCTCTCCCTCCTGCTCTCCGTTCGCGTCTCGCAGATTGGCAATACTCTGATGGGGTCCTTCAGTATCAAGGACACGTCTACGTTCCTCCCGACCGTGACCTTCGCCGCGCTGTCGTCCAGCGCTCTCATGACCATGACTCCGCCGGTCACCCCGGCTACCTTAAAACCCGCCAGCTCGTCGCTTCCGAATTCTGATGGCCCAGTCTTGCCTCTTTCGTTCGCTCTTACGTTGAAGGCTGCGCCGTGTGCCAGCGCAACAAAGCGAATACTCACCCTTCGTCTCCTCCCCTTGTCCCCATTCTGTCCTCGTGCTCTCGCCCTTTTCAACAGATCTCCTGCGATCTCATCACCGACCTTCCGCTGTCCGGGGGGTTTGACTCGTTGTTGGTTGTGGTGGACCATGGCCTTACTAAGGGGGTAATTCTTTGCCCTACGAAGAAATCCATCACTGCTGAGGGCGTAGCAGCGCTCTTTTTCCATAAAGTTTATCTCCACTTTGGCCTTTACGAGAAGGTCATCTCCGATCGGGGACCACAGTTCGCTTCCGCCTTTGCCAAAGAGCTTGGCCGTCTTCTCAACTATGACCTGTCCCTTTTCACAGTGTACCACCCCCAAACTGACAGAGAAACCGAATGCGTCAACCAAGAGGTCGAAATCTACCTTCGTATCTATTGCAGAAACCACCCCTCTACTTGGTCCGAACATATTTCCCACGCCAAATTCACCCACAATCACCGTCCTCACTCCGTCACTGGCAAGTCCCCGTTTTACCTCATGATGGGATATGAACCCCGCGCCCTTCCCTCAGTGATTGCTGAAACCAACATCCCTGCCGTGGAATCCCGTCTTAAAGAACTTACTGCCCTTCGAGATGAAGCCCTCGCATCTCATGAACTTGCGCGACAAGTCATGGCGTCCAGGTCTAAGTCTAAATTCATGCCTTTTGAGAAAGGGCAGCGAGTTTGGCTGGAGGCCAGGAACCTTAAAAGGTCCGTCCAAGATCCGAAGTTCGCTGCAAAATGCGAAGGCCCCTTTGTTATCTCTGACATCATCTCCCCTGTTTCCTATCGCCTCTGACTCCCATGAACGTGGAAAATCCACAACACGTTCCACGCTTCTCTGTTATTGCCCTATTGCGAAAACGACGTACACGGCCCGAACTTCCCTACACCGCCTCCAGATCTTGTCGAAGGACAAGAGGAATATGAAATAGAACAAATCGTATGACATCGAGGTATGCCGTCAGCCCGTCAATACCTGATCCGATGGAAAGGGTACTCTGCCGAAGAAGATTCCTGGGAACCTGAGCAGAACTTGAAACACTCGTCGGAGTTATTGGAGGATTATAAAAGACGACACCCCCACACCTTCTCTCTCTCACCCGCTCGCCCACCACGCCGCAAATAAACCCTCTCCATCTCTTACTAATGGCAATCGAATTCACCAATGTCGACACCCCTGCTGCCACACCATCCACCAACCCCAACACCATCCGTCTTCCCTCTACCGACCCCGAGAGGGTCTCTCCTACTCGCCCCGCCACCCCACAACCTGTCAACTTCGCCACTCTTGTTGGCAATGTTCCCCAATCCCACGTCTCCCCCATCTCTGGCAGGATCCAATCCTCGCCATCGTTTACACCTCTGCCCCATCGGGAACCTTCTCCTGGGCCACCCTCGTTTCTAGGCGTGCACCGCCCCCAGCTTGTCCATGCACCTAGCTTGGACTCCCTTGTTGCCCATTCGGGATGGGACTCCCAGGTCCCACTAGATGTCTCAAGTCACCGCCACACCGGCAGGATCCAAGAGGAACGGTTTACCGATGAGCATTACGTTCGATTTCATTCTCTCTTGTCTGATGACCACCTTCGGGTCCCCATTAGTGTTTACTCTTCTGATGGTTCGCCCATCTTTACCTGGTTCGAATCCATGATGCAGTTGAACCATATCGCCGCCTTTGTCTCCGGCTCAGGCCCGGTTTTTCCTCACACCACGCTTGGCAGGACCATGCAGGATTTTATCTATCATGCATGCTACCAGTCTTACTCACACGCCTTCCAAATGGGCTATGACTCTTTCCTCCTCGACATTGATAACCACTTCCAAGACCTTGCTGCCGCCGGTCGAGGACTTGGCAACGAAGTCTTGCGGGATGGATCACCCATCCATCGGCAAACACTCAATGACTGGTGGACAGGTCGAAATGGCAGAGACCGCGTATATCCTGGACACCCCCGTTTCAATCAGTGGTGCTTTCAATGTCACTGTCTAGGGCATACTCAGTTATCTTGCCAACAATACACCTGTACCGGCTGTCGCCGCCGTGCCCCCGGACACTCCCTTGCCTGCTGCCCAGGAACGTCTTGCCCCCTTGCCTCTAGACTCACCTCTCCCCGCGCCCAATCCTCCTCCGCGTCCACGTCTACACCTCGCCGCCCCCAAGCCGTGTTCCGCAATGGACAAATCGTCCGTTGAGCCACTCCTCACCGTACCTCTTGTCAGTCCTCCTCCTCCTCCCAACAGTCTTACCACCCCACGCCTTCCTCTCCTTGCGCCCCTTCCCCTTATGAGGATGGAGATGAACTAGACGATGTCAGCTATGCCAACATCACCGGCTCCCCGGGACCCACTTTTAGGGACTTGTAAGGAATCCTCGCCATAGCTTTGGGTTACTAAGGGGGTAATGTTACGATTCGCTCATAGGACGAACGCTTTTTCCTTTCTGTCGATATTGAACTAATACTCTTCATTTCTCACGCTTTACCTCATTCCTTCCATGTCGTTCCACGACATTCCATACATCTTGTAAGCACGCTTACTCCTCCACCGTGCAGGTACTCTTCATCTTCTGCTCTTCTCACGCCGTATGCGCCGGCCCTTAATGTCTCTTTCTCATGCGTGGTTTTGCCATTGGCCTTCTATTTCTAACGCCGCTTCCCACGCCGGCCCTTAACCACTGTGACACATAACTGTCACACTTTTACTTTACTATATAAACCCTTCAACAGGGTCGTTTCCTTTTCTCCTTAGCTTAGTTCTACCTACGGCTTGTCGCCTAGTTAGCACTAGCAATCCACTTGCCTTTACTCCACAGTCTTCGTTCTACTATTAAGTGAACGCTTCACGCTACGGCTCGCCTGCCTTCGCGTGTCTTACCCTCGAACCTTTGACCCACTAGTCTAGCTAGACAGCGGTTTATCCTTAGACCCATCAACATCCTAGATGGTACTATTGACCCAGCAACCCCACAGCTGGTACTACGTCGTCGTCGACATGAACGACCGGATCCCTCGACCCTGCTAGGCATTAGTAGGTCTATGCGCGACCATACCCACGGCCATGCGTAACAGCGGGCAATCGGGCTTGCGTACCAAGAGAAAACTCAATAGGGAGATGGAGAATCCGAAATTGGCGCTTGAGGACACCAAAGCACCGCTCGATCATGTTTCAGGCTGATGCATGGCGCAGATTGAACAATTCTTGAGGATTAGCGGGACTGAAACACAATCAAGTCATTAGGATATATGTACACAAGAGAATAGAAGTTGAAATCACTGAGTGTTTGCACGCCCCCATTCTGCAAGATGGTAGCATACACCACGGAATGGGACAAGAAGGTCCTTACGAAGTGGATAGCCTGCATCAGCAAGCAGGTACTTTCCAGCTGGGATTTGTAGATCTGTGGCCATGGCATCCTCACAAACACGCGCATCCATCACTGAGCCTTCCCAACCCATAAGCGTGTAGGTAAACTTGAGGTCAAAATCGCAGATGAAAAGGGTATTCTGTGACAAGAAGCTGTTACGATTCGCTTGCAGGACGAACGCTTTTTCTCTTTTATCTATTTCGGACTAATACTTTCTGTTTCACACGCTTAAACTCACTCCTTCCATGTCGTTCCACGACATTCCATATATCTTGTAAGCGTGCTTACTCCTTCACCGCGCAGGTACTCTTCTTCTTCTGCTCTTCTCACGCCGTATGCACCGGCCCTTAACGTTTCTTTCTCATGCGTGGTTTTGCTATTGGTCCTCTACTTTCTAACGCCACTTCCCACGCCGGCCCTTAACCTTTGTGACATGTAACTGTCACGCTTTCACTTTACTATATAAACCCTTCAACAGGGTTCTCATTTCCTTAGCTTAGTTCTACCTATGGCTTGTCGCCTAGATAGTGCTAGCAATCTACCCCTGATACTCCTTGCGTCTTCGCTCTACCATTAAGTGAGTGCTTCACACTATGGCTCGCCCGCCTTCGTGTGTCTTAAAACTTGAACCTTTGATCCACTAGTCAAGCTAGACAGCAGTTTACCCTTTGACCCGTCAGCATCCCTGACGGTACCCCTGACCCAGCATCCCCACGGCTGGTCCTACGTCGTCGTCGACACGAACGACCGAACCATCGACCCTACTAGGCGTTAGTAGGTCTACGCGCGACCATACCCACGGCCACGCGTAACAAAAGAACTAAGCTACCTCCTCGTTCGGGTACTATCACGTACGCCACCCATCATAGCTTCTCACTGACACACTCGAACCACTGATCTGCGTTGGAACCCTCGAGAACCTCCGCGTACTTTGCACTCCGACTCCTCTGACACCCCTGACGATCCCAACCAAGCATATTGGGACGAAGACCCTGACGAGCCTCTATTAGACTCTGACGAAGAACTCGCTACTCGCAACCTTGCCCATAATTTTTCTGCTTCAGTACAGATACCTCGCCCACAGACTCCACCCTCGCTAACACCCAGACGCCAAACCAGCCATATCTTTCCCCCGATTTCCCGTCCACCGTCACCTGCTATGACTACTAAGCCCCTTGAACTTCGCATCGGCACCCCAGACAAGTACAATGGCGACTATCGAACAGCCAAACAGTGGTTTGACTCCGTCGCCTTCTACCTCAACATCAACGCTGAGGTTTACACCTCCAACCTGAAGTGCATCGCCTTTGTGCTTTCCTATATGACTCGCGGTCCCGCACTTACATGGGCAAACACTTTCCGCTCCTTGAAAATCGCGGCCGACGGCTCAATTAACATGGGATCATGGTCTGACTTCCACGACGCCTTTATCTTGGCGTTTAAACACTATGACACCACAGGCAATGCAATTGCCTGGCTCACCACTACCCACATGACCGCCACCAAGAACGGTGGATACTCCCCTTCGCTCACTGAATATAACGCGCAGTTCCAGAATCATTGCGCCATTGCCGGCATTACCGACGACAATGTCTTGATCGGCTACTATTCAGCCGCTATCTCCGACACCCTCATGCGCTGTATCCTCGCCATGGAAACGGTCCCCACTACTATCGATGCCTGGTTGAAGAAGGCCGTAACCTTCCAAACCCACATGGAACGAGCCCGAGAAATCGCCGCTCGCCACAAAACTCCCACTCGCCACACGTATCATCAGTACTCCGCCCCCATCCCCGCTAAAGATCCCAACGCCATGGACGTCAATGCCGTCCACCTCCCACGCCTTACCCCCACCGAACGCGAACAATGTCGCAAAGAAGGAAGGTGCTTCCGCTGTAGACAAAAGGGACATCGGGCTAACAACTGCCTCACTTTTACTTCAAACACTCTGAGGCCGAAGAAGACCATTCGGAAGGTCGTAGAAGTGGAAGCCGAGGATGAAGAAGAAGTCCCTCGGCTACAAGAGATTGACGATGAAGACGACGAAGAAACCAAGGTGTCTCGCGTCGCTACTACTCCTCTGGATTTTTGAAATGGAACGCTGCCTCGACGTCAGTAGTTCCTCCTACGTGTGCACCTGTACTTGTATCTACATCCAAAAAATCAATGCGAATCTCTCTTCAACTCATTGATCCCTCGCACACCATGAAAACCGTTGACACTCGCGCCCTCATCAACAGTGGGGCAGATATTAACTGCCTCAATTGGAATTTCGCTAAAAAACACCAACTTCCCCTTGACAAACTCCCGACGCCTATCCCTGTCAATAATGTTGACCAGACCCCCAACGCTAAAGGGGCCATCCGATATACCGCCTCCCTCTTCACAAACATCGACGGGATTGCTCAGCATGTACGCTTCCACGTCATGCATTGCGGATCTGAGAACGTGATCCTTGGGATTCCCTGGTTACGACTCACAAACCCCTCCATTGACTGGTCGTCGAGAACGATCAATATCCCAGAAACGGTAGACGAATCAGCGTCCCTCTACCATATTCATGTCGCTGATCTCAAGCGACACGACAATGCCCAACCGCGAGCACCCCCTGCGAAACCACCTCGCCACGTTATGGTCAAAACTGTTCCCGATCATACTCTTTCCACGTTCCTTGATATGCCGGACGGAAATCTCTATGTCTGACGCGCCCTCTACGCCAACTCCTGCCAACGGGTTCTCAAAACGGGTTCCCGGTATCATCTGACACACCCGAAGCTTGTCGCCAAGCTTACCACGGCCACTGAACTTGCTGCCGCCACCGAGGAGGCCAAACCAAAAGTAACCCTACCCAACGCCTACAAAGACTTCGCTCCTGTATTCGCCAAAGAATCCACCGACTCCCTTCCCCCCTCCAGACCCTACGACCACGAAATCAACGTCAAAGACTTGTTTACCCTGAAGATCGGCAAACTCTACCCGCTCACCCCGGACGAAAAGAAGACAACTGAAGAGTTCCTTGATGAAAATCTCGCCGCCGGCAAGATTCACCCCTCGAACTCCCCTCAAGCATCGCCCTTCTTCTTCGTCAAGAAGAAAGACGGCAAACTCCGCCCCTGTCAAGACTACCGCTACCTCAACGAACATACCGTCCACGACGCCTACCCACTCCCTTTAATCTCCGACCTTCTTGACAAACTCGAAGGAGCTCACGTATTCACCAAGTTCGATGTACGCTGGGGATACAATAACGTACGTATTAAGGACGGGCACCAATGGAAGGGCGCCTTTCTCACTCACAAGGGTCTCTTCGAACCTATGGTTATGTTCTTCGGCATGACCAACTCACCCGCGACATTCCAACGATTCATGAACGACTCCTTCCGCGACATGATCGCTGAAGGGTGGCTAGTCATTTACATGGATGACCTCCTTATCTTTTCCCCAGATGACGCCACTCACACTGAACGCACTTGCTGCGTCCTCCAACGGATGGCGAAACTCGACCTTCACCTCAAATTAGAAAAATGCCAATTCGCTGTCCCCGAAGTCGAATATCTCGGAATGATCGTCAAAAAAGGACAACTCACTATGGATCCTGTCAAGTTAGACGGAATTGCCAAATGGCCCACACCGCAGAAAGTCAAGGATGTAAGGTCCTTCTTGGGATTCGCTAATTTCTATAGACGTTTCATTCCGGGGTACTCCAACATCGCCCGACCGCTCATCGACCTTACCAAGAAAACTATGCCTTGGACCTGGGCCCCCACCCAGCAGACCACCTTTGAGCAACTCAAAGAGTTGTTCCTTCGTAAGCCCGTTTTATTCATGCCCGATATCACTCACCCTTTTGCCATGGCCACTGATGCTTCGAAATATGCATCAGGGGGCATTCTTTTACAAACGGATGCGAACGGGGATTGGCACCCCTGTTCTTACTTATCACAATCGTTCTCTTCCTCAGAATGCAACTACGACATTCACGATCGGGAGCTCTTGGCCATTATCCGCAGTTTCAAAGCCTGGAGGCATTACCTCCATGGCTCTCCCTTCCCCGTAAAAGTGTTCTCCGATCACAAGAACCTCACGTACTTTCGTCGCCCCCAAGACCTCAACCAATGTCAAGCCCACTGGCTCCTCGACCTCGCCGATTACGACTATTCGATCACTCACGTCCCCGGTGCTCAACTCGCCAGCCCGGATGCCCTCTCTCGTCGCCCCGACCTTCTCCCCCGTGCTGACTCCAATAATATCGGTGTCACCCTCCTCCCTGATACCCTCTTTGTTCGTCTCATTGACTCCACCCTCTCAAACCACATCGCCTCCGCCTCCGCCTCCGATGACCTCGTCCTTCATAAGTTACAGGAGCTCGATGGCTCTCTCCCTTCCACTCTCCGCTCACGCCTCGCGGATTGGCAGTATTCCGATGGCGTCCTCCAGTATCAGGGACGTGTCTATGTTCCTCCCGACCATGACCTTCGCCACACTGTCGTCCAGCGTTCTCATGATCACAACTCCGCTGGTCACCCCGGCTACCTTAAAACCTGACAACTCGTCGCCTCCAAGTTCTGGTGGCCCAGTCTTGCCTCGTTTGTTCGCTCATACATCGAGGGCTGTGCCATATGCCAGCGCAACAAGATGAACACTCATCCTTCATCTCCCCCCCTTGTTCCTATCCTGTCCTCCTACTCTTGCCCTTTTCAACAACTCTCCTGCGATCTCATCACCGACCTCTCACTGTCCAGGGGGTTTGACTCCTTATTGGTCGTGGTGGACCACGGCCTTACTAAGGGGGTAATTCTTTGCCCCACGAAGAAGACAATCACCGCCGAGGGCATAGTGGCGCTCTTTTTCCATAAAGTTTATCTCCGCTTTGGCCTCTACGAGAAGGTCATCTCTGATCGAGGACCTCAGTTCGCCTCCGCCTTTGCCAAGGAACTTGGCCACCTCCTCAACTACGATCTTTCCCTCTCCACAGCATACCATCCCCAGACCGACGGCAAAACCGAACACGTCAACCAAGAAGTCGAAACCTACCTTCGTATCTATTGCGGAAACCATCCCTCTACTTGGTCCGAACATATTTCCCACGCCGAATTCACCCACAATCACTGTCCTCACTCCGTGACTGGCAAATCCCCGTTTTACCTCATGATGGGATATGAACCCCGCGCCCTTCCCTCGGTGATCACCGAAACAAACATCCCCGCTGTCGAAACCCGCCTCAAGGAACTGACCGCTCAGCGTGAAGAAGCCCTCGCATCCCATGAACTTGTGCGACAAGTCATGGCATCCAGGTCTAAGTCAAAATTCGTGCCTTTTAAGAAAGGGCAGCAAGTTTGGCTGGAGGCCAGGAACCTTAAAAGGTCCGTCCAAGATCCGAAGTTCGCCGCAAAACGCGAAGGCCCCTTCGTTATCTCTGACGTCATCTCCCCTGTTTCCTATCGCCTCCAACTCCCACGAACGTGGAAAATCCACAACACGTTCCACGCTTCTCTGTTATCGCCCTATCGCGAAAATGACGTACACGGCCCGAACTTCCCTACACCGCCTCCGGATCTTGTCGAAGGACAAGAGGAATATGAAATAGAACAAATCGTACGACATCGAGGTATGCAGTCGGCCTGTCAATACCTGATCCGATGGAAAGGGTACTCCACCAAAGAAGATTCCTAGGAACCCGAGCGGAACTTGAAACATTCGGCAGAGTTACTAGAAGATTATAAAAGACGACACCCCCGCGCCTTCTCCCTCTCACCTGCTCGCCCACCACGCTGCAGATAAACCCTCTCCATCTCTTACTAATGGCAATCGAATTCACCAATGTCAACACCCCTGCCGCCGCGCCATCCACCAACCCCAGCACCATCCGTCTTCCCTCTGC
>JBBPTX010000518.1:0-22217 GCA_038094595.1 Pulveroboletus aff. annulatus
AGGGCCCGTTAGATCCCCTGTGTCTAGCACAGTGTCTGCTGTCGGGTTTACCCTTGATTAGATAAAGGAGGCGTCCATATGTGCTAAGTAAAGTAAAGATGAAAAATATATAGCTGTAACACTACCCCCCGTCTAAGGATCGACTTCCAGGCGATCAAAAGGGTGTGTTGATGGAAGAGTGAGATCTTCACGTTCGTAAAAGCATCGTACAAATGCCGAATGAGACATCTGCAACCTTCGAGGTGCAGAAGGATATTCCCTATGGAAATCGCCGATGGCATCTAGCGCACCTGGTAGAAGGTTATCTTCCGGTTCCCAAGTTCGATCTGTCTCATCATAGCCTAGCCAATGGACCAGGTATTCAAGGCGACGACCTTTGAATCTACTAGCGATGATTCTTTCTACTTCGTATAAGTTATCTTGGTCCTCGGTTACCTGTATAGGGCCGGGAGCGATGACAGGTTGTCCCTGAAGCCTTTCTTTATAAGGCTTAACCCGTGATACATTAACAGTTGGGTGGATTCGCATAGAGGATGGCAAATGAAGGGTTACTACATTATCCCCGACTAGCGTGATGATGTCATATGGCCCTAACCATCTCTCTGTTAACTTGTGACTTGCACGCAGCAACTTTAAGTTATCTGTGGAAAGCCACACTTTATCTCCAATGTTGTAGGGA
Source organism: Pulveroboletus aff. annulatus (assembly GCA_038094595.1). Lineage (NCBI taxonomy): Eukaryota > Fungi > Basidiomycota > Agaricomycetes > Boletales > Boletaceae > Pulveroboletus > Pulveroboletus aff. annulatus. Next base: position 680 of record JBBPTX010000518.1, read on the forward strand.
GGAGTTTCTTTTCTATGTTTGTCAGCTTGCAACTTCATGCGCAGCTGAGCTTGTACTAGATTTAATTTAGTTTGCTCCATCACATCGTGTAAGATAGATAGGAACTCATCGGCAGCTGGTGCCTTGGAGGATGAAGCAATGGGTTCTATTCCCATGCACGGAGTGTAAGAACGAGTAACCTCAAATTGAGACTTCTTTGTTGAGGCTTGCCTCTTAGAGTTATAACTAAATTGTGCGATGGGTAACCATTGTGCCCATTCGCCTTGGCGCTCTGCACAGAATATTCTTAGATACTGCTGCACGTCCCTGATCATTCTTTCGGTTTGACCATCTGTTTGTGGGTGGTGTGCAGTAGATAAACGTTGTTTTATGATAAGCTTCTTGCATAGCTCTGCCATGACTTGCGAAGCAAACTGTGGTCCTCGATCGGACACAATAGATAGAGGAATTCCATGGTGCTTGAAGATATGATGGAGGTAGAGACTTGCTGTCTCGATGGCGGACGTCGTTTTGCGACAAGGGATAAGCACCACTTCTTTCAAGAAGCGATCTACAGCAACTAAGATGCTGTCTGATCCGTTACTTTCTGGCAGATCGGTGACAAAATCGACAAATATGTCCTGCCAAGGTCCGCTAGGGACTTCTAAGGGTTGCAATAAACCAGAACTATGCTGGTTAGAGGGTTTCATTCGTGCACATTGATCGCAACGAGATACATAATCTTTGATCTGAGTTGTGACGCCAGGCCACCAATAATGACATAAGACTAATTCAATAGTCTTTTCATTTGACCTGCCATAGGCGAGTATTGACATAATTTAAGGGTTTTGATTCGTAAATCTTCGTTATCTCCGTTTTTGGCCGGAATATATAACCGGTTTCTTTCTTGGTAAAGAAGCCCATTCGCTTCTTCACATACTTTGTGTTCTTTACATAAATTTTGTACTTCTGTCTCCATCAGGAGACATGTCTGATTAAATATTTCTTGATGTAGCTGTGCCCCTTCATCATAGATTGTGACTTTGGATGATGTTGTCCTTATCCGCTCTGGGGATATCATAGTTATTCCTTTATTATCGTCCTCCATTCCTCATGCATGATCTTCTCTTCTAGAGAGAGCGTCTGCCTTAGTGTTAGACGATCCTGGTTTATACACGAAGGTGTAGTTGATTCTCGATAGATATTGCGCGCATCTAGCTTGTCTTCTAGACAGATCTTGCGCTTTCATAAAGTATTGAAGGTTTGCATGATCATTCCATATTTCGAATGGGTGTTCTGTTCCTTCTAGATAGTGACGTCATTGTTCTAGCACCCTGATGATGCTCAACATCTCTTTGTCTGCAATAGGATAATTTCTTTCTTCTGGTGACATCGAATGCGAGCTGAAGGCTACTGGATGCCATTTATCTTCTTTTAATATAGATAGCACTGCTCCTATTGCGTAATCAGAAGCATCCGTTTCCAATCTGAATTGACAATCAATGTTGGGGTAGGCGAGAATGGGAGCCGTGGTGAATCGTTCTTTTAATTTATCGAAAGCATCTTGCTGTGAAGAATCCCATTTCCAAGAGACATCTTTCTTTAGGAGGTCGTTCAGAGGCCTAGCGACTTGCACGTATCCTTCTATGAAGCGACAATAGTAGTTGGCAAGACCGAGAAAGCTTCACACCCCTTTTACATTGGTAGGTGCTGGCCAATCTAAGATGGCATTGACCTTTTTGCGATCCATCTTGATCCCATCCTGTCCTACGACCATCCCCAAATAGTCAACTTCTTTCTTGAAGAAGTGACACTTCTCTGGTTTGGCAAACAGATCATTTTCTTCCAGACGCTTCAACACTTTCTTAACGATTTCTGCGTGCTCTCGTTTATCGTCTGTCTTGGTAAATATCATGACATCGTCGATATAGACTACTATGACATCTTCCATGTCAGCAAACAGTTCGTTCATCATGGTTTGGAAGGTGGCTGGAGAGTTGCACAATCCAAAGAACATAACCAGGGGTTCGAAGGTTCCCTTATGCGTGACGAAGGCTGCTTTCCATTCATCACCTTCTTTGATGTGCACGTTATTGTACCCCCATCTGAGATCCAACGTGGTGAATAGTTTAGCTCCCTTTAATTGATCTACCAGTTGTGAAATGAGGGGGAGAGGATAGTTATTTCGTATTGTTTGCGAGTTTAGGTAACGATAATCTTGTACCATGTGTTTTCGCCCATCTTTCTTTGGCACAAAGAAGACTGGCGACGTTTGAGGAGATTTAGAAGGTCTGATGTATCCTTTAGATGACTGATCTTCTAGCCAGTCCAATACTTCCTTCTGCTCATCTATGCTCAGGGGTATGAGTCTTTCTTTCTTCGGTTGAAAGTCTTCCTTTAGGTCTATGGCATGGACCCAAGACTTTCGTGTAGGCATCCTTGTTAAGGCCTTTTCTTCAAATACTTTAAGATGCTCGTGATAGCATTCTGTTACGAGCTCTGTGGCAGATTTCTTTTGATCCATAAGCGATTTAAGCTTCTCGTCTACTGCTTGCCCTATTCTGATATTTCGTTCTTGTTTTTCGTTTTGTTCTTTTTCTAATGTTTTTATTGTTTCGTAAACTTTGTATTGAGCTTCCTGCTCTTCTTTTTCTAATACACGGAGGTAAACACTTTTATCTCTGAGTTCCCAACATTCCTTTCCGCAACTTCTTAATTTGATTTCCCCAGTTTTCCAGTTAATGTCTGGGTTATGTTTCTTTAACCAAGAGTAGCCAATCACCATTTAATTCTTTCCTAGGCTGGTGACTTCTGCTTCAACTATCTCTCGATGCCCTTTGTAATCTAGCAAGAGGGACGCGACATGCGTAATCTTGCCTGCTTCATTCTGGGTGCCGTCTACGTTATAGACAGTGAGGGGTTGCATGAGTTGCCTAAGTGGGAGTGCATGTTGCATTGCGAATACATTATCTACAAAGACGCAATTTGCGCCCGAGTCCAAGAGTGCTAATACTGAAATAAAACCTTGATCAGTGTTTTTGAGTTTTACCTTTATCTTCATTTTTAGTTCGTTATCTATTTTAAGCGATCTACAAAAAATTCCTTCGTCTGGGATTTGATCTGCAGGTGAGATCAAAGGGTTAGCTTTCCTTGAAGAGGAATTAAGCACTGGTGTAACACCCCGGCTGAGCCTCTGGGAGGACTCCTCTATCAGCAAAGAAGAAGATATAATAGTGGAAGGCGCTGCTTCCGTATTGTAAACATGTAAACTAGAGAAATGATTGTCCGTTGGAAAGTGTACCTGCTTACGCTTACCTTAGCCTAGATTAGACCCAGTTCCTGAATCTAGGCTCTGCCTTTTGCCAATTTCTTGTTCTCGGCATCTTCGACGTCCCTGAAGAACGCCCTTGCTTCTTCAAACGACATGCCCCTTATTGCTGCTGTGGGGTCACGTTCTTTTCCCTTTTCGGCTTGTGTGCCAGGTGTGTAAATGTGTTCGGTGCTTTTAACGTCATCCAAAGACGTACTTCTTACCTGCCTGCGTCAGCAGTCTTTCTTGTGGCCATTAGACCATCCACAAAGATCGCATTTTATGCTGGGCTTTTTGCATTGCTTTGCGAAGTGCCCTGTTTCTCCGCAATTATAACATGATTTGGCTCCTTTTTGAGCTGCGCTGATATCCATGGCGTTTGGATCTTTTGGTTTTGATCCAAACCTAAACTGAGTGCGTCCCCTGATAAGATCTAAGCTTTCGAGGTGATGTCCCACGCTTCTCAGTGTTTCCATTGTTTCATGAACTGTTGTTTTTCTTAATCCGTTTTTCCAGATATAGTCCATGATGTATCGCTTGATGTTTTGTTCTAGAAGATATACGCCATGTGGATCTCCTAATTCTGCTTTTTCGTATTCCACATACCATTTGACGAGAAAGTCGTCAATTGGTTGGGTGTTTCCTTGTTTCATATCATTTATCTTTTTGGTAGCCCTGTCCTTGACATTGCTACCTCTGAATAGATCTCTTAGTTCTCCTTCGAGATCTGTCCAACTGTATCCTTGATTCATATAGAGTCTTTGCAACCTTAGTTGTGCGAAGGGTCCTGTCCTTGGTCCTTTCAGTCTTGATAAAACCGCTAGTATTGCGTCTCTGCTGTGAGGAGTTATGGCGTGCTGATTTATTTGGATCCATGCCTGGATCTTTGCCCACCATTTATCAAATTTGGTGAATAACCCATCAAAGTCTCCTGGATCTGCAAAGACTTCTACCTTTCGTGACGTATTGATTGTTGGTTTTGTTTGTGCTGCCCCTGATCCACTTGGGGTTGGTTGTCTCATTGGTGGTCTTGGTTGCGCTCCCAAGGTTAGGATCATTTGTTCGATTCTTGCTACTGCATTCTTCAGTTGCACCATTTCGCTGCTGAGGTGATCATATCTGTTGTCCTGGAACTGTGCAAATTGTGCGATTGCTTCTAAGTGATTTGCACCTATGTCTGCAAAGGTGGTATGGAGATCGTTGGCTGAAATGGGAATGAAAGACATTGTGATTGAGAGAAGTGGTGACTAGTATTTGTATGATTTTCTCTGTTGTACCCTTAGCTGAATATGACTGCCTCTGTCATTTCTCTTTATTGTTTGCTTACGACGTTGTCTCTTAACTTGTGGCTGATCCTCTGCATCTATGTATAAAGCTTCAATGCTTTCTTCTCTGTATCGTCTTCTAGCTAGGACGATTTCTTCTTCCGCACGTGCTGCTCCTAATGTGGCATTTAGGTGAATGTTACGTGGTTCTTCTGGCCAAGCGAAAGGGTCTGCTGAGGGGCTTCTTAATGGGGTGGTTGGGTACCTTAATGACGCTAAGTTGGTGGTGGGGCTTAAACTTTGATGTGAAGGCATGGGATTCCAATAGTAGGTATCCCCAGTGAATCTGATATCTGTGGCGATGATGTCTACGTCACCTCCATTGCTGAAACTATGGAGTTGGAGATCTTCTTTGACTAGTCTCCAAAATTCTTCTTCTGTGGCTGCAACTTCAGGCCAGTCGTTTGGGTCTACTTCACTTCCTGTGCTCGCTGTTGCGGACGAGTCCTCCCTGGGCTCTACTACGGGTTCTCCTCATGCTACTGGTACTACGGCTAATTCCCAAGGTCTAGTGGCGTTGACGTATGGGAGATAAGATTGGAAAGGGAGGAGGGATCGGTGAAAAGAGATGGTCACTTAATAGCAGCCCCTGTTAGTGCTAATCCTAGAGTGACTTTACAGCACGCTCACTTGCTAGAGCTAAAGGGGAGCAAGCAAGAGGCTTTAGCGCGTTTGTTTGATAGTGATTGGGTGAAAGGTTATAGACAGTCTAGTTCTAGTGTTGCGACTACAATTTCTTGCAGGCAATCACTATCTTATAGACATCGAGAGGAGAGGATTATCTTATTACTACTTTGTAGGCAGTGGACAAGAGAACTAGACTGGAGACTGAGCTCCGTCCAGTCTCATTTTATATACTATTCTACGTGTAGATACATGTTGTGTACCGATCTAGATACGTATCTACATAAGTCCATCCCCTAGGCCCAACATGATCGACATGAGAAGTTGGCCTGTAGTGGAGATTAATAAGTACATGAGGTTACCAGCTGTTGATCTGCTGCAGGTGGGTAGAATGGAAGATGTCAACGGTAATTAAAGATAAGGGATCACATCACAGTGATGGAGTGACTAATGAGAGGTCTGTGATGATCACGATGTATTAAATACGTGCTGTGATCAGTGGGACGAAAGTGAAGAGCTGAAGGTGAACCCTACTGATCTAGAAGGGCCCGTAGATCCCCTGTGTCTGGCATAGTGTCTAGGTTGGGTTTTCCCTTTGATAAGATAAAGGAAGCGTCCTTATGCGCTAAGTAAAGGTGAAAAATATATAGCTGTAACAAGAACCATCAAAAAGATAGAGAGAAAGTGGAGAAATTACATAGGTTGACAGATTATTAGCAGAAATGAAAGTAGAGTCTATGAAATTATGAGTAGAACTGGAATCAAGAAGAGTAGAGATGTCGAAAAGGTTATACTAAGGGAGAGAAACTGCAGGACAAAGATAAAGTGGATCAGAGAGAGTGGACACGTTAAGTCATAGCTCCATGAGAGCACTGTTACAGCTATATATTTTTCAATCTTTACCTTGCACATATGAATGCCTTCTTATCTTATCAAGGGAAAACCCGACATAGATACTGTGCCAGACATAGGAGATCTACAGGCCCTTCTAGATCTGTGGACATTCATCTTCACCTCTTCACTTTCACCCCACAAATCACAGCACATATTTAATACTTCATGATCATCACAGACCTCACATCAGTCACCACCATCACTATGATGTGATCCCTTATCTTAATTACTGTTAACACCTTCCATTCCATCCACCCACAATAGATCAACGGCTGATAACCTCATATATATATTAATCTCTATTATAGGCTGACACCTCATGTCAATCATATTGGGCCTAGGAGATGGACTTATGTAGATATGTATCTAGCATGATACACAACAAGTATCTACAGTAGAAATAGTATATAAAGCGAGACTGGATGGAGCTCAATCTCTAGTCTAGTTCTCTTTGTCTTCTCCTATGAGTTACCTCTTAAGTAGCTCTCTCAACACCTAGTATCAAGTGGTTGCCTGCAAGAACTTGTAGATGCAACACTAGAATTAGACTGTCTTTATACCCTCATACCCAACCACTTGAAAGCCACAGATGCATACTAGCCTCCCACTTCGCTACCACAGACCCTAAGCAAGTGTGCACGTCTATTAGAGGCACTCAGCACATGCTAATGAAAGTGCACACCTAGTGCCTATTTCTTTTCACTAATCCCTTCTCTCCTTCACAGTATATACCCCTTGGGTAGATCAGACCAACCCTTGGGAATTAGCAGATGTACCCATAGCCCTAGCAGAACCCATAGTTAAAGTAGAGCACAGGGAGTGAAGAAGATCCCAACAACTGGCCAGACCCAGCAGTTGCAGAAGAAGAGTTTTGGAGGATCTTAGAACAAGATCTCTGCCCTGAAAGCTTTGGTAACAGCACAGATGTAGACATTATCCCCACAGATTTAAGATTCACCGATCACACATACTACTGAGACCCTACACTCTCATTACATACCCTAAGCCCAGCAACAGACCTAGCTTCACTTAGACAACCCTCAACCCCTATTCCTAACATCATAGGCCATGACCCTTTTGCCTGGCCAGCAGCACAATGAAATGTCCACCTAGAAGCAACCCTAGGCACCCAAAGAGCAGAGAGAGAGATAAGCATTGCAAGAAGGCAATACAGGGAACAATCAGAAGAAGTACGGGATGAAGAACAACCTCGCATTAAGAGGCAGTGTCGAGAATACCCACAAACAATCAAAAGAAATTATCACTACAGTCGAGTATAGTTAAAAGTGCAACAGAGGAAGAGCTACAAATACTAGTTATCCTTTATAATCACAATGTCTTTCCAACCCATCACATCTACTAATCTTGCAGAAATCTTCAGAGAAGGAGATTGGGGCAAGAACCAACAAGCTATTGTACAATTCATCCAAACACAAGAACAACAATACAAACATCTTACAGACAAAGTCACCAGGCTGAACCAAGTACTGGGATGAATTGAATAGCTAATCCAAGCACTCACACCATCCCAAGCACCATCCATACCACCACAACCACAACCAACGCCAGCAATTGCCCTAGTAACAGGGACATCATCAAGAAAGGTCAAAGTCTTTGTAGATCTAGAAGAATACAATAGGTCTTTTGCTAAATTTGATGAATGATGGGCAAAGATCCAAGCATGGATCAAAATCAATAGATATGCAATCCCACCAAGAAGCCATGAAGCAATCCTAGCTGCTCTCATGATCATGCTTCTGCTGGACACCCTGGTTATCTCAAAACCCGACAACTTGTTGTCTTGGAATTCTGGTGGCCAGGCCTTACCACGTTTGTTTGCTCCTACATTGATGGCTGCACCATCTGCCAGCGCAACAAAGCCAACACCCACCCTATGTCCCCCCCCCCGTTCCCATTCCTTTCTCATGTTCTTACCCCTTCCAACAAGTCTCCTGTGATCTTATCACCGACCTCCCCCTCTCTGGAGGATTCGACTCACTATTGGTCATGGTGGATCATGGCCTTACTAAGGGGGTAATTCTTTGCCCTACTAAGAAATCTATCACTGCCGAAGGAATCGCAACTCTCTTTTTCCACAAAGTCTACCTCCACTTTGGACTCTATAAGAAAATCATCTCAGATCGCGGTCCACAGTTTGCCTCCTCCTTCGTCAAAGAACTTGGCCAACTCCTTAACTACGACCTTTCCCTCTCCACCGCCTATCACCCACAAACTGACAGCGAAACTGAACGCATTAACCAAGAGATCGAAACTTATCTCTGCATCTACTGCGGGGATCACCCATCTAGTTGGTCTGAACACATCTCCCACACCGAATTCACACGTAGTCACTGCCCCCACTCTGTCACTGGCAAATCCCCGTTTTATCTTATGATGAGATATGAACCCCATGCCCTTCCCTCGTTGATTGCCGACATTAACATCCCTGCTGTTGAAACCCATCTCAAAGAACTAACCGCTCTACGAGATGAAGCCCTTGCATCCCATAAGCTTGCACGACAAGTCATGGCATTCAGGTCTAAGTTGAAATTCATGCCTTTCGAGAAAGGGCAGCGAGTTTGGCTAGAATCCAGAAATCTTAAAAGGTTCGTCCAAGATCTGAAGTTCGCTGCAAAACGCAAGGATCCCTTCATTATCTCTGACATCATCTCCCCCGTCTCCTACCACCTCTGACTCCCACGAACGTGGAAAATCCACAACACGTTCCATGCTTTGTTATTATCATCCTATTGTGAAAACAACGTCCATGGTCCGAACTTCCCCACACCGCCTCCGGATCTTGTTGAAGGACAAGAGGAATATGAAATAGAACGTATCATACGGCATCGAGGTATGCCATCGGCCTGCCAGTACCTGATCCGATGGAAAGGATACTCCGCCAAAGAAGAATCATGGGAATCCGAGCAGAACCTGAAACACTCATCGGAGTTATTAGACAACTATAAAAGATGACACCCCCATGCCTTTTCTCTCTCATCCGTATGCCCATCACACTGCAAATAAACCCACTCCATCTTCTTCTAATGGCCATCGAATTTGCTCATGTTGACATCCCTGCTGCTGCATCCTCCATGAACCCCAGTTCGTATGCGCAAGGTAAAGGGTGAAAAATATATAGCTGTAACACCATCCAAGATCCGAAGTTCACCACAAAGCGTGAAGGCCCCTTCGTTATCTCTGACATCATCTCCCCCGTCTCCTATTGCCTCCGACTCTCACAAACGTGAAAATTTCACAACACGTTCCACGCTTCATTGTTATCACCCTATCACGAAAATGATGTCCATGGCCCAAATTTCCCTACACTGCCTTCAGATCTCATTGAAGAACAAGAGGAATATGAAATAGAACGAATCATATGGCATCGAGGTATGCTGTCGGCCTGTCAGTACCTGATTCAATGGAAAGGGTACTCTGCTGAAGAAGAATCATGGGAATCCAAGTGGAATCTGAAACACTTGTTGTAGTTACTCGATGATTATAAAAGACGTCACCTCCGCACCTTCTCTCTTTTATCCACTCGCCCACCACATCGCGGATAAAACCACTTCACCTTCTCCTAATGGCTATCGAATTTGCCAATGTCAATGGGACTTCCAGGTTCCCCTAGATGTCTCCACTCATCAACACATCAATCGGCTCTGGGAGGAGCGTTTTACCAATGAGAATTATGTTCGCTTTCATTCACTTATGTCTGACGATTGTCTCCATGTTCCTATCAGCGTTTACTCTTCTGATGGCTCACCCATCTTTACTTGGTTCGAAACTGTGATGCAAATAAACCACATTGCTGCCTTCATCTCCGGCTCTTGCCCGATCTTTCCTCACATGACGCTTGGCAGGACCATGCAGGACTTTATCTACCATGCGCGTTATTAGTTGTACTCTCATGTCTTTCAAATGGGCTATGATACCTTCCTCCTTGATGTCGATAACCACTTCCGAGATCTTGCCACTGTGGGTTGAGGACTTGGCAACAAAGTCCTGAGGGATGGATTGCCTATTCATAGGCAAACACTCAATGACTGGTGGACTGGCCGTAACAGCAGAGACCATGTCTACCCTGGACATCCTCAATTCAATCAACAGTGCTTTCAGTACCACTACCTTGGGCATACCCAATTATCATGTCAGCAGCACGTCTGCATGGGTTGTCTCCGACATGCACCTGGTCACTCTCTTGCCCACTGCCCAGGATCCTCTCATCCTCTCACCTCCCATCTCACTTCTCCCTGCGCCCAGTCCTCATCCACGTCCACACCTTGCCGCCCCCAAGCTGTGTTCTGCAACAGACAAATAGTCTGTTGAGCCACCCCCTGCTGCACCTCTCATTAGCCATCCTCCTCCTCCCAATGGTCTTACCATCCTGCACCATCCTCACCTCATGCCCCCTCTCCCTACAAGGACGGAGACAAGTTAGACGATGTTGGCTATGCCAACATTACTGGCTCCCTGGGACCCACTTTCAGGGACTTGTAAGGAATCCTCGCCATAATTTCAGGTTACTAAGGGGGTAATGTTACGATTTGCTCACAGGACGAATGCTTTTTCTTTTCTTACTATATTGGACTAATACTTTTAGTTTCTCACACTTAACCTCATTCCTTCCATGTCATTCTATGACATTCCATACAACTTGTAAGCATGCTTATCCTTCACTGCGCAGGTACTCCTTTTCTTCTGATCTTCTCACGCCGCATGCACCAGCCCTTAACGTCCCTTTCTCTTGCATGGTTTTGCCATTGGCTCCTCTATTTCTAATGCCGTTTCCCATGCCGGCCCTTAACCATTGTGACATGTAACTGTCATGCTTCTGTTGTACTATATAAACTCTTTAACAGGATCCCTTCGTCTTTTCCTTAGCTTAGTTCTACCTACGGCTTGTCACCTAGTTAGCACTAGCAATCAACTTACCTTTGCTCCTTGTGTTTTTGCTCTATCATTAAGTGAGCGCTTCACACTTGACTCGCCCGCCTTTGTATGTCTCTATCCTAGAACCCTTGACCTGCTTGTCAAGCTAGACGATGGTTAACCTCTGACCCGTCAACACCTTTGACGGTATCCTTGACCCAGCATCCTTACAGCTGGTCCCACGTTGTCGTATACATGAACGACCGACTCCCTTGACCCCACTAGGTGTTAGTAGGTCTACACACGACCATACCCACGACCACACATAACAAAAGAACTAAGCTACCTCCTCGTTTGGGTACTATCACGTACACCGCCCACCATAGCTTCCCACTCAAACACTCAAACCACTGATTCACATTGGAACCCTCGAGAACCTCCGCGTACTTCACACTCTGATTCCTCTGACACCCCCGACAACCCCAACCAAGCATATTGGGATGAAGACCCCGACGAACCTTTGTTAGACTCAGATGAAGAACTCGCTACTCGCGACCTTGCCCACAGCTTTTCTGCTTCTGTGCAGATACCTCACCCACAGACTCCCCCACCTCCTACACCCAGATGCCAAACCAGCCACATCTTTCCTCCAATTCCTCGCCCGCCGTCTCCCACCATGTCTACTAAACCTCTTGAACTCTGCATCAGCATCCTTGACAAGTACGACGGTGATTATAAAATAGCCAAACAATGGCTCGATTCAGTCGCCTTTTACCTCAACGTCAACGCTGAGGTGTACACCACCGACCTGAAGCGCATCACTTTTGCACTTTCATATATGACCCAAGGACCTGCACTCACGTGGGCCAACACCTTCTAAGCCTCGAAGATCACAGCCGATGGCTCGATTTCAATGGGCTCGTGGTCCGACTTTTGTGACATCTTCATCTTGGTGTTCAAACACTACAACACTACCGGCAATGTGATTGCCTGGCTTATCACCACCTGCATGACTGCCATCAAGAATGGCATATACTCCCCCTCATTAACTGAGTACAATGCTCAGTTCCAGAATCATTGCACCATTGCTGGCATCACCGACAACAATGTCCTTATTGGCTACTACTCAGCCGCCATCCCTGATGCCCTCATGCACCATATCTTGGCCATGGAGGTAGTTCCCACCACCATAGATGCCTGGTTAAAGAAGGCCGTCACCTTCCAAACCCATATGGAGCGCACAAGAGAAATTGCCACTTGCCACAAGACCCCCACTTGTCATACATACCATCAGTACACCGCCCCCACCCCCACCAAAGACCCCAATGCTATGGACATCGATGCCGTTCACCTCCCAAAACTCACTCCTGCTGAATAAGAACAATGCCGCAGAGAAGGCAGATGTTTCCACTGCCATCAGAAAGGACATCAGGCAAATGCTTGCCCAACGTTTACCTCAAACTCCCCAAGGCTGAAGAAGATCGTCCGGAAGGTTGTAGAAGTAGAAGTCGAGGATGAAGAGGAAGTCCCTCGACTACAAGAGATAGATGATGAAGACGACGATGAAGAACTGAAGGTATCTTGCATCGCGTTCACTGCCTAGGATTTTTGAAACGGAATGCTGCCTCAATGTTAGTAGTTCCTCCTATTACGTGTGCGCCTGTATTAGTATCCACGTCCAAGAAATCGATGCAAATTCCATTGCAACTCATCGATCCTTCACACACCATGAAAACCGTCAACACCCATGCTCTCATTGATAGTGGGGCAGATATCAACTACCTCGATTGGAACTTTGCTCGAAAAAATCAACTTCCCCTTGACAAACTTCCAACCCCCATCCCAGTCAACAACGTTGACCAGACACCAAATGCCCAAGGCACTGTCCGCTACACTGCCTCCCTGTTTACGAACATTAATGGGATCGCCCAGCATATACGATTCCATGTCATGCACTGCAGATCTGAGAATGTAATTCTCAGGACACCTTGGCTACAATTAACAAACCCTGCTATCGACTGGTCATCGCAAACAATCGACATTCCCAAAACAGTGGACGAGTCTGCTTCCCTCTATCACATCCACATTGCAGATCTCAAACGACACGATGACGCTCAACCCCAAGCACCTCCCTCGAAACCACCCCATCACGTCATGGTCGAAACCATTCCTGACCATATCCTCTCCACCTTTTTAGACATGCCCGACAGGAACCTTTATGTTCACCGAGCACTATATAATAACTCTTGCCAATGAGTCCTCAAGGCAGGTTCTCGATATCACCAAACCCACCCAAAGCTTGTCGCCAAGCCTACCACTGCCACAGAACTCGCGGCTGCTGCTGAGAAGGCTAAGCCAAAAGTCACCCTACCAGAAATATATCAAGCCTTCGCCCCAGTCTTCACCAAAGAGTCAGCCGATTCCCTTCCCCCGTCCAGACCCTATGATCACGAAATCAACGTCAAAGACTCTTTCATCCCGAAAATCAGCAAACTCTATCTGCTCACCCCTGACGAAAAGAAAGCTACCGAAGATTTCCTCGACGAAAATCTTGCCACTGGCAAGATCTGCCCCTCGAACTCCTCTCAAGCATCGCCATTCTTCTTTGTCAAAAAGAAAGACAGCAAACTCTGCCCTTGTCAAGACTACCAGTATCTCAACGAACATACCATTCGTGATGCCTACCTGCTACCTCTGATCTCCGACCTCCTTGACAAACTTAAAGGAGCTCGCATCTTCACCAAGTTTGACATCCGTTGGGGATATAACAACATGCATATAAAGGATGGGCACCAATGGAAGGGTGCATTCCTTATCCACAAAGGACTTTTCGAACCCATGGTGATGTTCTTTGGAATGACTAACTCCCCCGTGACGTTTCAATGATTTATGAACGATTCCTTCCGTGACATGATTGCCAAAGGATGGTTGGTTATCTATATGGATGATCTACTCATCTTTTCCCCAGACGACGACACTCACACTGAACGCACCCGCCGCGTTCTTCAACATATGACAGAACTTGACCTCCATCTCAAACTGGAGAAATGCCAATTTGCCGTCCCCGAGGTCGAATACCTCAGGATGATCATCAAAGAAGGCCAGCTCACCATGGACCCCGTTAAGCTTGATGGGATCACCAAATGGCCTACGCCATGGAAAGTCAAAGATGTCCGTTCCTTCTTGGGATTCGCTAACTTCTACAGACGTTTTATTCCTGGATATTCCAACATCGCCCGGCCGCTCATTGACCTCACCAAGAAAACTATGCCTTGGACATGGAACCCCGCCCAACAAACCGCCTTCGAGCAACTCAAGGAGTTGTTCCTCCGTAAGCCAGTCCTTTTCATGCCCAACATCTCTCGCCCTTTTGCCATGGCCACCAACGCTTCTAAATACATGTTGGGTGGTATTTTGTTACAAACTGACGTGAACGGGGACTGGCACCCCTGCTCTTACTTATCACAATCGCTCTCTTCTTCAAAACACAACCACGATATCCATGACTAGGAGCTCTTGGCCGTAATCCACGGTTTCAAAGCCTGGAGGCAATACCTCCACGGCTCTCCCTTCCCTGTCAAGGTATTTTCTGATCATAAGAATCTGACGTACTTCCGCTGCCCCCAAGACCTCAACCAACGTCAGGCCTGCTGGCTCCTTGACCTCGTGGACTATGATTATTCAATCACTCATGTCCCTGGTACCCAACTTGCCGGCCCAGATGCCCTTTCCCGCTGCCTAAATCTTCTTCCCCGCACTGACTTGGACAACATTGGGGTAACCCTCCTCCCCAACTTCCTCTTTGTTCGCCTCATCGATTCTGCCCTTTCCAATCACATTGCCTCCGCCTCTGCCTCCGATGACCTCATACTCCATAAACTCCAGAAACTTGACGGCTCCCTTACCCCCGTCTTTCGCTCACACCTCACCAATTGGCAGTACACTAATGGTGTCCTCCAATATCAGGGACATGTGTATGTCCCTCCTGACCGTGACCTTCACCATGCTGTGGTCCAACAATCCCACAATCATGACTCTACTGGCCACCCTGGCTTTCTTAAAACCTGACAACTCATCACTTCCGAATTCTGGTGGCCCGGTCTTGCCACATTTGTCTGCTCCTACATTGATGGCTGTGCCGTGTGCCAGTGCAACAAGGCAAACATGCACCCTACCACACTCCCTCTTGTTACGATTCGCTCGCAGGACGGACGCGTTTTCTTTTCTTTCCCTATCGGACTAATACTTTCCATTTCTCACGCTTAACTTCATTCCTTCCATGTCGTTCCACGACATTCCGTACATCCCGTAAGCGTGCTTATTCCTTCACCGCGCAGGTACTCTTCATCTTCCGCTCTTCTCATGCCGTATGCGCCGGCCCTTAACGTTTCCTTCTCATGCGTGGTTTTGCCATTGGCTTTCTACTTCTAACGCCGTTTCCCACGCCGGCCCTTAACCATTGTGACACGTAACTGTCACGCTTTTACTTCACTATATAAACCCTTCAACAGGGCCCTTCGTCCCTCTTCCTTAGCTTAGTTCTACCTACGGTTTATCGCCTAGATAGTACAAGCAATCCATCGAGTTTACTCCTCGCGTCTTCATTCTACCATTAAGTGAACGCTTCACACTACGGCTCGCCCGCCTTAGTGTGTCTTAACCCTAGAACCTTTGACCCGCTTGTCAAGCTAGGCAGCGGTTATCTCCCAACCCATCGATACCCTTTGATGGTACTCTCGACCCAGCATCCCCACGGCTGGCCTTACGTCGTCGTCGACACGAACGACTGAATTCCTCGACCCTACTAGGCGTTAGTAGGTCTACGCGCGACCATACCCACGGCCACGCGTAACACCTCTTGTCTCTATTCCGTTCTCTTGCTCCCACCCTTTCCAACAAATCTCCTGCGATCTCATCACTGACCTCCCGCTGTCTAGGGGGTTCGATTCCTTATTGGTCGTGGTGGACCACGGCCTTACTAAGGGGGTAATTCTTTGCCCTACCAAGAAATCTATCACCACCGAAGGCATCGCCACACTCTTCTTCCACAAGGTGTACCTCCACTTTAGCCTCTACGCCAAGATCATCTCCGATTGTGGTCCACAATTTGCTTCCTCCTTCGCCAAAGAACTCGGCCGACTCCTTAACTATGATCTTTCCCTCTCGACAGTGTACCACCCTCAAACTGACGGCGAAACTGAACGTGTCAACCAAGAGGTCGAGACCTACCTCCACATTTATTGTGGAGATCACCCTTCTACTTGGTCCGAACACATCTCTCACGCTGAATTCACACACAATCACCGCCCCCACTCTGTCACTGGCAAATCTCCATTTTACCTCATGATGGGGTATGAACCCCATGCCCTACCTTCAGTTATCGCCGAAACCAACATCCCCACTGTTGAAACCTATCTAAAAACACTCACCGCCCTATGAGACGAAGCTCTCGCTTCCCATGAACTTGCGTGTCAAATCATGGCGTCCAGGTCTAAGTCGAAATTCGTCCCTTTCAAGAAAGGGGAGCACGTTTGGCTGGAGGCCAGGAATCTTAAAAGGTCCGTCCAAGACCTGAAGTTCACTGTGAAACGTGAAGGCCCCTTTGTTATCTCTGACATCATCTCCCCCATCTCCTATTGCCTCCGACTCCCATGAACGTGGAAAATCCACAACACGTTCCATGCTTCGTTGTTATCGCCCTATTGCGAAAATGACGTCCACAGTCTGAACTTCCCCACACTGCCTCCGGATCTTGTCGAAGGGCAAGAAGAATATGAAATTGAATGGATCATACGACATCAAGGAATGCCGTCAGCCCGCCAGTACCTGATCTGATGGAAAGGGTATTTCGCCGAAGAAGAATCATGGGAGCCTGAGCGGAATCTGAAACATTCATCGGAGTTGCTAAATGATTATAAAAGACAACACCCCCATGCTTTCTCTCTCTCATCTGCTCGCCCATCATGCCACAAATAAACCCACTCCACCTTCTCCTAATGGCTATCGAATTCACCCATGTCAACATCCCTGCCGCTGCACCCTCTACAAACCCCAACTCCGTCCGCATTCCCACTACAGACCCCGAGAGGGTCTCTTCTACTCATCCCGCTGCCCCTCAGTCTATCAACTTCACCACTTTTGTTGGCGATGTTCCCCTCTCCTGAAGCGACTGCTCTCTACAATCGTAGTAGTGAGGGAGCTGAATGTCTAATCTATCCGTATAAAGAGCTAGACAGATTATATGATCAGATCAAGGAGGAATGACAGATAAGATGGGAGCATAAGTATGATCTCTCGAGTTGCTCTTAGGTATTTGGGTGAATAGGAAGAGGAGCTTGCTGTGACTGTGACGTTCACAAGAAGAGGCTGGATTCTTCTTGGGCAAGAGAGTAGGATGTATCAAAGTGGAACAACTTAAGGAAGTATCCCCAAGTGTTCTGTGTATTTATACACTACTGTACAAGAGAAGTTACAATGTTCTAAGCCAGCTGGGTAGAGGGTAAGGGTGTAGGGTATGATGTAAGTGTGGAGTAGGGCAGTGTACATGCTGGCTAAGGTGAGGCAAATATGAAAGAATGGAAGTGTGATAGTGAAAGGATAGGTCTAGTGCAAGAGGATTAAAGAAATGCATATATGGTGAGGCACCTAGACCAGTAATGTCATGATGACATCATATCTTATCTAATCAGGTAAGAAGGTGAAAGGAATAGTGAAGGGAATGATCTTAGATAAGATCATGGAAAGATAAGATTAGATAAAGTGAAAAATGCGAAAATGTCAATAGCACGAAATAAATTCATAACATCTTCCATGTCTTCCCCGTCTCTGGCAGGATCCAATCCTCACCAACGTTTACACCTCCACCCCATTGGGAACCTTCTCCCAGACCCCCTTGTTCCTAGGTGTACACCACCCACAGCTCGTCCGCACCCCTAGCTTGGACTCTCTTATTGCTCACTTGGGTTGGGATTCCCAGGTCCCCCTAGACGTTTCTACCCATTGGCACACCAATCAGCTCTGGGAAGAGCATTTTACCAATGAGAATTATGATCGATTTCATTCACTTATGTCTGACAATCGTCTTCGTGTTCCTATTAGTGTTTATTCTTCTGATGGCTTGCCTATCTTTACTTGGTTTGAAACCATGATGCAATTGAACCACATTGCCATCTTCATCTCCGGCTTTGGCCCGATCTTTCCACACACCATGCTTGGCAGGACCATGCAGGACTTCATCTATCATGCGCAATATCAGTTGTACTCTCATGCCTTTCAAATGGGCTACAATACCTTCCTCCTTGACGTCAACAATCACTTCTGAGATCTCGCTACCATGGGTCGAGAACTTGGCAACAAAGTTCTGAGGGATGGATTGCCTATTCATAGGCAAACACTCAATGACTGGTGGACTGGCTGCAACAGCAGAGATCACGTCTACCCAGGACATCCCTGTTTCAACCAACAGTACTTCCAGTGCCAATACCTTGGGCATACCCAGTTATCCTGTCAGCAGCATGTCTGCATGGGTTGCCTCTGACAAGCGCCTGGCCACTCCCTCACCCATTGTCTGGGATCTTCTCGCCCACTTGCCGCTCGCCTCACCTCGCTTTATGCTACATCCTCTTCTATGTCTATGCCTCACCGCCCTCAAGCTGTGTTCCACAACGGACAAATCATCCATCGAGCCACCCCCCGCTGCAACTCCCGTCAGTCGTCCTCCTCCTCTCAACAATCCTATCACCTAGCACCATCCTCCCCCCGCGCTCCTTCATCCTATGAGGATGGAGACGAATTAGACGATGTCGGGTACACCAATATCACCGGCTCCCCGGGACCCGCTTTCAGGGACTTGTAAGAAATCCTTGCCATAGCTTCGGATTACTTAGGAGGTAATGTTACGATTCGCTCACAGGATAAACACTTTTTCTCTTCTTACAATATTGGACTAATACTTTTCGTTTCTCATGCTAAACCTCATTCCTTTCATGTCGTTCTACGACATTCCATACATCTCGTAAGTGTGCTTATCCTCCACCACACAGGTACTCCTATTCTTCCAATCTTCTCACACTGCATGCGCCAGCCCTTAATGTTACGTGTGGCCGTGGATGGGGTCGCGCGTATACCTACTAATGCCTAGTAGGGTCGAGAGGGTCTGTCGTTCGTGTAGACGACGACGTAGGGCCAGCCATAGGGATGCTGGGTCATAGGTACCATCTAGGGTATAGACGGGTCGAGAGATAACCGTTGTCTAGCTTGACAAACGGGTCTAAGGTTCAAGAGGTAAGACACACAAAGGCGGTGGGGCCAAGTGTGAAGCATTCACTTAATAGTAGAACGAAAACTGTGGAGTAAAGGTGAATGGGTTGCTAGTGCTAGCTAGGCGACAAGCCGTAGGTAGAACTAAGCTAAGGAGAGAAAGCAAGAAGCCCTGTTGAAGGGGTTTATATAGTAAAGCAAAAGTGTGACTGTTACGTGTCACGGTGGTTAAGGGCCAGCATAGGAAACGGCGTTAGAAAAGCAGAAGCCAATAGCAAAACTACGCAGGAGGAGAGTCGTTAAGGGCTAGCGCATACAGCGTGAGAAGATCAGAAGATAAAAGGGGTACCTGCACAGTGGGGGGTAGGCACGCTTACGAGATGTATGGAATGTCGTAGAACAACACGGAAGGAATGAGGTTAAGCATGAAAAACAGAAAGTATTAGCCCAAAAGAGAAAGTAAGGAAAAAGTGTTCGTCCTGCGAGCGAATCATAACACTTAACGTCTCTTTCTCATGCGTGGTTTTGCCATTGGTTTTCTATTTCTAATGCTGTTTTCCACGCCAGCCCTTAATCATTGTGACATGTAACTGTCATGCTTCTGCTTTCATATATAAACCCTTTAACAGGGTTCCTTTGTCTTTTCCTTAGCTTAGTTCTACCTATGGCTT
The DNA here is from genome assembly GCA_038094595.1 of Pulveroboletus aff. annulatus. NCBI lineage: Eukaryota > Fungi > Basidiomycota > Agaricomycetes > Boletales > Boletaceae > Pulveroboletus > Pulveroboletus aff. annulatus. The sequence continues at coordinate 20,614 of JBBPTX010000518.1, forward strand.
GTCGCCTAGTTAGCACTAGCAATCAACTTACCTTTGCTCCTCACGTCTTCGCTCTACCATTAAGTGAGCGCTTCACACTTGACTCGCCCGCCTTCATGTATCTCTATCCTAGAACCCTCAACCCGCTCGTCAAGCTAGACGACGGTTAACCTCTGACCTGTCAACACCTTTGACAGTACCCTTGACCCAGCATCCTTACAGCTGGTCCCACGTTGTTGTATACACGAACAACTGACTCCCTTGACCCCACTAGGCATTAGTAGGTCTACGTGCGACCATACCCACGGCCATGCATAACAAAGCCCACTGATCTAGAAGGGCCCGTAGATCCCCTGTGTCTAGCACAGTGTCTAGGTTGGGTTTTCCCTTGATAAGATAAGGAAAGCATCCATTTGCACAAAGTAAAGGATGAAAAATATATAGCTGTAACATAAAACACTTTACATTAGACAAAATAGAGCATTTTCATTATTTTATTAAAGTCTATGACAAACACCATGTTAATAGAGATCTAATATGGAACCATCTTCAAATTACACATGACATCATTGAATAGCTCTCATTTCCTGCTTTCAATTCATTAGTTGCTGATATAGACATTGACTATGGGGCGATGCTTTTGCTCCCTTTTGAAGATAGGTAATCCTAGGCTAATATAGCTTAAAATGCCCATCTTACTTTGCCCTTATTGAAATGTGAACAACAAGCCCCCTACTTAACTCCTTGGCCACTAATAGAAGCCTTTTAGTAACTGAATCTGTATGTAATCATTAATATAAATCTTGCTACCTATTTGATAATGCTTGATGGAGTCAATAGTAATATTGCACATTATGAACTTTGCAAGATACACAACAAGCCCATTGCATGCTACAAAAAGCAAGAGTGTATGAAATAGTAAGTTTAATTTACTTATATGCCAGCTGAGATTTATAGTATATCTATGTGCACAATAGACAATGACTGAAATACTATCTATTTCAGACTAGCTACAGATATGTTCATGGGCCACAATTTCTAAAGTATTTGCTAACTATAAGTCATTCAGGTACTAGAGAAGCTAATGAAAATGCAGAATCAGCAGGTGTGTCCTAAGTTAGACTCAAGTCAATTACTTGCAAGAAACTCCATTTCTGAAGAAATTAAATGCTTGATACCATATCAAATTGCATGTTCTTATTTGTTGTACCTATAAGATAGTGCTAACTTCAAATATGATAGTAAAGCACTTCAAAACTCAGCACTTTGAGACCATCACATAAGAAGGGCAAAAATCATTGGAAGAGTTTTGTTATTATGGTCAACTTCACAAGAGGTCAAAATAGGTCCCCATTCCTATCTTTGAAAGTTTACCAGTTCAAGGTGTTGCTAAGCTCATGAGCAGCTATATCTACATGGTGAACAACATATAGCAGCTCAAAAAACTGTCCACATGTTTGCACATTTGTAGTAAATGTGATGGTGTGTTGTAATTACAAGTCATAGCCCAAAATGGTTAGTGTATCAAATATAGTACTTATGCTGGGCTTTCTATCAATCTAAGATTTAAAAGATTTGGACACAATTTGATGAAATGGCAGCTATTTCAAAATGATAGCTCATTC
>JBBPTX010000519.1:0-22204 GCA_038094595.1 Pulveroboletus aff. annulatus
GGTGTGTTAGTTTCCCACGATTATCATCGGGTTTTTCAAGCGGACAAAAAGTCACTCTTTTTGGAAAGTGTCCCCATTTGTCTCGCTTGAGCCCGTTTCGACCAATCAGGTCCCTCAGAGAGCCGCCTCGACCGTGACGTTACCCCTACTTTGCAGATGGGCCACAAGCAAGGTAACAAGCGCCAGTGCAAGTTCAAACGTTCACCGCCGACTGGTGGAAATGCAGCCAAAAACAGGTTGATTAATCAAATGCGGACAAGTATTCGCGCTATTACCCCCCCAAAATACTCAAAAACTATTTATGAAAATCTGATAAGTTATTCCTGTGCTGGGAACCGGGAAACTGACAGTCTACTCTATTAGACCGATGAACTGATTTCTGAACTACAACCCCCGCTTTTGGTTCTTTTTTCCACGGACCATACTCCAATCCAATTATAATCTGTACCTGCACAACATATGAAACGTCAAGGCTTTCGTCAACAAAGTCGTTCAATCTTATTCTTGTCGAGGCAGACCGCAAGAAAACAGACTCGTTGCATTGGAGGAACTCTATAGTCGCAAGCTACCATCATATGTTTAGCTAAGCAATGGCTATTCCCATCGTTGATGAACGCGAGCCGGCTGTGGTGCGCATCTTGGAAACGTTCCACCATGTCCTCGGTCATGCTAAACAAAATCCTCCAGATAGCTCGAAACTCACCTTTAGCCACGACGGCTGGTGTCCTCGCACTCGTACTTTCCACATTGCATCGCTTCCGAACATCGCGGCGCAGGTCCCAAATTTCTCCAGAACGTGAGCGCGTCCTGATTCTCGGCGCAACGAGCGGCGTGGGAGAGACGTTGGCATACAAATATGCTGCCCGTGGCGCTTTTGTGTGCATTGTAGGCAGACGGCAGTCCATGCTAGATGAAGTAGTGCGAAAGTCGAAAGCCATCTCCGAACAAGGGGGGTTCAGGGATCGCGTGCTTGGCGTCAGAGGGGACTGCGGCAATTTACAAGACATGGTCCAGCTGCGCGAAACACTACATAAAGGTCAGCACTAGTTTGGGATGTAACATCGATGCAAATTCGCTCATGGATGTTTATGTACAGCTTGGCATGGAGTTGACACACTCATTCTCACCGCTGGGGTTTCTGCTCTCCGGCCCCTCCTGTCAGTCGCCGGTGTAGACATGTCTTTGCCAAACATTACAGGGTCTCAAGCTAGCCCAGAGGGCATCCAGCACGCCATCGACGCTGCCACAGCTGCGATGCACGGCAATTACATCGGTCCTTGTACTGTCGCGATCACTTTTGTAAGAACACACTTTCCACAGAGAATTGTTCTGACACAGCATTTTGATTAGATTCCCCTACTTACATATACCTCGTCGTCCCCGTCGATACTTTTACTGTCGAGTGCGGCAGCTGTTATTCCCCCTCCAACGCGTTCGCTCTACGCATCCACCAAGGCTGCATCACTGATGCTCTACCAGGCCCTGTCCATCGAACATCCAGGCATAAAATTCACGTTCTACCTGCCGGGAACTATTGAGGGGGATTTCCGCGCTTCCGCGGTCGACAACCCCCCTGGAGTTTCTACTCCGGAAATACGCGAGGCTGACCCGAACAAGCACGGTTTGAAACGCGAGTACGTAGCGAACCGTTGCATTCGTGCAGTCGACCGCGGTGAAAGGACGGTGATTTCACCGTTGAATCTTAGATTTGCACATCTTGTATATTGGGTGTGGCCGGCGATTGTCGAGCGGCAAGCGAAGATCAAATACAACTTCAAGTGAAGTTCATAGTACACCCTTTCTGGGCTCCGGTTAGAAGATAGAACGACTTTTTTCTTGTGCATTGGTGGCTAATGGATTCTGTAATCATCACTGGCTTTTGATGTAGACTGAGCGTAGACTCCATAGAGAATATATATACTTATCATAACTCATCTTTTTGATATAAATTATTCGGATCAGATAAGGCCGTGGTGAAACGTCTGACTAAAGGCACTTGAAGTCACATCAACTCTGCAAGGACTTGGCAAACCGACCGACTCCACTATAGATGGTTAACCCTCCGTTCGTTGTATTCGGATACGGATCTCTCATTTTCAGGGTACGTTTTCACCCGCGTTCAACGTGCTAGTCATAAGTATGAATCGAGCGATGTCTCCGTTCAACAGCCTCCTCCACACGTCATATCCCAAGGTATGCCGGGCCCAGCATCTGTCCACTGGTAACAGATGCAATCTTATGTTGTTCTGCCAGTTTCGGGTTTCTTGAAGGGCTACGTACGACGGTTTGCACAAAAGTCGCATGATCATCGAGGAACACCGGAAGTGAGTAGCTCGTTATCATTTTTCACACATTCTCAACCCATTATTTTGCGGATATTGATGCTGATATTCTCTCGGACTGCCAAGAACCCCGGACGCGTGGTAACACTCATCCATAAAGAAGACTGGGACCGATTTTCTGGGTCGGTGCGTGTTGTTCCGACACCATTTTCTGTTACGGTCTGAGCGTCGAATAGGATGCGTTTCCGCACGAAGATGTCGTATGGGGCGAGTATTCGTGTTTATCTGATAACCGACGTATCGATCGATAAGCTCATAATATGGCGAGCAAACAGGGATTGCCTATACCATAGACCCGGCATATGTTGCGCAAGTGCGTGATTACTTAGGTGGGTCCTTGGTCTTGTCTTTAAGCCCCCAGAGGCTGCGACCCCGCGGCCGCAGTCTCGAAATGGCACAGCATGGAATAATGTATTGGCATATGGGCAGACCACCGGGAAAAGGTGCGTGCTCCGTAGTAGGTGGGGGGTAGTCTTACTCGCCACACTTGTCCGGATCCCATCTCAAACGATAAATGTTGACTTGTTGATGACAGGACGGATACACGATGGAAACGCTAGACATCTATACCATAGAAAATGGTGTAGAGAAGGTTATCATACACAACGTGCGTTCGCTCATCACATGCGACGTCCTGCGGGCAGCAGCGTCAGCCCGTATTCTGATGATGACTGTTTCCATACCAGGCATTTGTACGTATCAAATCACTCCGCCGTTGACTCGTCGGCATATGCAGTAGAGATGTCATTTAACATGAGCCTATGATAGTGTTACGTCGGCCGACCCGACAACCCCTCTTTCGGTACGTTCAATTGGGGTCCTCTTCCCAGGCTATAGTCACGCCTTGATGAAACTGTCACACAAAAGTTGGCTCTGAACCCCTCGACGACCTTGCAACGCACATCTGGCGCTCCATTGGCCCCTCTGGAAGGAACAAGGTTTGCACACCTCATCTTCTTTCACCATTGGTTCCTAACCTAGATGTTACATGTCACGTGATGCAGGACTACCTCTATCAACTTGCTGACAGTGTTCGCTCGCTCGCACCGGCATCCTATGACTCCCATTTATTTGCGCTCGAGGTGAGGTCTCATTTCCACATCAGGGTATACACGCCCGCACCATCGGACTCGGGTTGACAGTGACACTGCCTACATCATGTTGCATGATGGAATCAGACGCGCATCAGACATCTCGATGAGGAACAGAGAGTACGTTGAGAGATGAGGTAGGAGGCCCTGTGATGGTCGATGAATGATGGTGATGAGCTGTGTGGGACATGCTGTAGATGCTGTAGAAATACCGTGCATAACTCCAACGCACCTTGCGCTCCCTCAAACAAGATTCATGTGTTCTACATCCGGAATGGATCTCCTGAGTTTCCTCTCAGCCAATCTGGACTTGTACATGCATCGATGAAGAAACACTGAGAAATTCGCACTCATTGGGGTTCAAAGTACACCAACGAGCCGCTCCACCTGTTTCAGCTCTAGTGCCGGCATGTAGGTGGTGTTTTGTTGCGCAGTGCCAGTGAGGCCGATCCAGAGAACAGAAATAGAAAGGACACGTAAGTGTTACCAGGCATCGGAAAAGCATACTTGCGGTACCCGCGAAGGCGGGGTCGCCGCAGCCCGTCGTCGTTCAATTGGTCTAGATCCGAGGGAGCCGAGGGTAGCAAGAACTTGTTAATATCTTATCACATTATTGTAATGACTTGGCACAACGTCTGGAACGAAGGATGCTCGACGGAGTTGGGCAAATAAAACCAGCCCATTGGCTGGCAGAGGAGGAAGACACCGTCTGCCACCTAAGAGGCTGTTTGGCCATGATATCGTCTATGAAGCTTATGAAAAGCTGTGGTAGGGAATAAGAACTCCTCCGGGAAAACGGAGATATAAGAGGCATATCTCATTTCTCGAAGCGTTCGCCGGCCGCGGCCTACGTGACGGGTCGATGGGAATTCCTGCTTGTATCCTGCTCATCAGAAGCGAGCTAACTCTCGGAGATGGCGGGAACCGTTAGATTGAATGTGAAATGCACCGTGACCCATGTTGCAAGGTAGGCGCCGCGGCGACAAGATCACATGCTTCATCATTCCGGTGATCGTGCCCGCTGGTCCGCCCGTACACCTTTCCATGGTTCTGATTATTTTCACCGATTCACTTCGAGAAATTTTCCAGTAAAGGAACCGGCTGATGGAATGCCTAAAGCAGCACAACAAATGTTCAATGAGATATTGCTTTTGCGTGTTACATTGATTACGTAGCGCCCACGATAAAGTCCACGGGAAAAGGAAAGTGGCTAGAAACGAAGAGGCCGCCGCGCAATCATCATACCATTTCCGCGTGACCTGAATTCAAACGTGCCACAGATAGAGGTTCCGAACTGAATGCATGCGTCGGGTGTCCGTGGTAGGGCGAGGCACACCGTAAGCATCAGTGGTGTAACGACCTATGGTACAGAGTAGCAGGAATGTCTGAGTTAGAGTTAAAGTTGGTTATGTCCCACCATGGTTGCTATCGGCGATGACTTGAATATCACCTTTCAAGTTACTGAACGTGGAAGTGGAACGCGCCACAGTGCTGGCAGCCGCATTTGCCACTGACATAGCCTTGGGACAAAAGAGTTCGGCGCACTCTTCGAAAAAATGGAAGCCTGGAAACTTACGTGGGCTAGTTAGCGCGTTTTTGCAGTACTTGAATTAATTTGTCTCCTCGAGCGCTTGAACTTGAGTCACGCCAGCAGACTCTGGTACTGGCTTTTTTTACAAATTACAATGCGGCATCTCCCGGCCAATGGCTGATTGGCCCCCTTCAAGGAGTCAGGTTGATCATTTACCTGCTCAGACTCGGACTCGGAATACATATGTAGCGAGCTACTAGCAACTCGGTGGTAGTTTCCACGACACCTGGTACTTACATTGCAACATCCACGTGTCCGCTGGCAAGTCGAAAGGATACTACCAGTACTAGCTTCCTTTACATAAATTTCCGTGTTGAATCGGTTCCCGAACGGTGCCGGGCGGGCTTGATAGTAAGTTCCATCGTCTGAGACTCAACTTGAAGGTCCAGACTGATGAATGGACAAGGCGGAGAAAATGCAGCAGATCAGGCCTCTCGACGGCGTTGCTTTGATCGGAAGAAAAAGGGTGCAAACTTAAACTCTGCGCCTCATTTCGAAATTACACCCCAGGCCAGTGACTGCCAGTGGATATAGTGCGCATGCGAAACCGAACTAGTACCCGAACACGCGATTATTAAGCGTTATGTTGGCGTTGCCACTCTGGAGAAGCACACTGGCACCGCATTGTGTGTCAATTAATGCCCGGTCGGGTGATATTCAGGCTAGCGTCCCGGAGCAAAGGGGTATATATAGCGGGATAGTGTCACGCTTACTTGGTAACTGCAGTTCAGGAAGAATAATCATTTCATGGCATCCTCTCCATTTGTGGTATTTGGTTATGGATCACTTATATTCAAGGTGAACACATCTCATCTGTGTTATTTCTTGAACAAGTTGAACCAACGGCTTGGTCAACAGCCTCCCCCATTTGTGACATGCCAAGGTTAGTCCAGCCTCTCACCTTCAAGTTCCTGGTGATGGATGTCTTCTCAATATTATTCTAGCCCCTGGTTTCTTGAAAGGATTTGTTCGTCGCTTTGCATTGAAATCGTTTGACCACCGAGGGACGCCAGAGGTACGTTCACCCTCACGTGAAGGCGGACTCTGGTGACGACACCCTTTTCCAAGAACCCTGGGCGTGTTGTGACAATTGTTCACAAAGAAGACTGGGATAGAATAGGTTCACCTGTGTGTATCTCCGCCTCTGCCGAATAGAAAGCACAGAGGCTTTCCATCCGTTTCTATATCTCATCTTGTCATCAAACAGGACACACATCCAGCAGACGACGTTGTGTGGGGTATGTATACCGTCCTTTCGTATCAGGTCGTCAGATTTACTGATATTATGGGAAAATAGGCGTCGCATTTACTATAGACCCGGCGCACGTCGCCGAAGTCCGTGATTACCTGAGTATGTACCCTCAGGCCTGCGTCTTTCAACTTTCAAGCCTCAAACTGATAATTCGATGTCAGCTAACCGAGAGACGGTATGTTCCTTCGCCACTCTTTCTTTGAGGCCCCATCTAACCTTCATGATAGGACTATACTATAGAAAAGCAGAATGTATATACCACAGAAGACGGTGTGGAGAAAATCGTCATTCGCAATGCATGCGTGCGTGACCCTTAATGTTAGTTGGCATGCAATCACATCGTATTCTGCAGTGCTATATCAGCCGGCCGGATAACCCTTCATTTGGTATGTCCATACTCCAACTCGTCGATGATTTAGTTGTTCATACATTGGCAGTTCGGTCTGAACCTCTTGATGCCCTTGCCGTCCATATCTGGCGCTCGGTTGGTTTTTCGGGTCGCAATAAGGCACGTGCATTCTCTCTATCCTTCCTCACCTGGTAATAATGTCACGACGTGTCTGTCCACAGGACTACCTCTACCAACTTGCGGAGAGCATGCGTATGCTCGCACCTGCGTCGTGCGACCCTCACTTGTTCACACTTGAGGTGGGTGACAGTCTATTTGGTCACTCTGGGGCTTAAACAAATATTTTGATGGACTACCTGTGATACTGAGGCACATTTCATCCCTTTACAGAACAAATTAAGACAACTTGACATGGAACGCGGGGAGAGTGTTGTATGCTATTGACGATACCCATCGAACCCGGGGAAGAGCTTGCAATAAATATGCTGATTTTTTGTCAGGCATCTATCGGAGGAATATTGAAATGAAGATGGTTGTAGGTTCAGTATATAATATCGTAGGGATAAGATAACGATTAATTGTTTAGTTACCTAACATGCTGACATGGCATTGAATCAGACTCCGACTAGAGCGTTTGTTACTACTACATTCAATACCGCTCTATTCGACTCCCTATTCTGCTTCAAGTTTTCAGTACTACTAGACCTCGGTTACCATCGTGATTCATTTAGAATCTTCTTTGGTGATTCTTCGACTTGGAGCTGGCACCTGCGCCAACAGACTAATCCACAGAGTGAGTACTACGGGCAATGTGTATGGCCAACGATGATCATGGACACTTTCACCATCATGATTTCCCACTGAATGTGTATGCTGACCTCATGAACTATCGTTGGTCACCGTTACCCACCATGTCTGGGCTCATTGACTAAGGTCAGAAATATCCTACGCCTCCCCACCGCAGCCCGCAACGCGGCGACGGGTTTGCGACGGGACTTGAGGTGAGAGTATATGCTAAAGCCACGACCCGAGGCTCGCAAATTGATATATTGTTATCACCCTTGTTCGTTGTATGTCAGCCATGAAGTTTGATACAATATTTCTTCTCGGTATCCTTCTTTCCACTGCTCGAATTGCGTTTGGTCTCGGCTCGTCTTGCACAGCTCCTCTAGGCAGCGGCATTGCGTCACCTGATGACCCGTACTGGCTTGAAACAATCGCTCACCAGGGATCGTCCCCGTTCCATCTTAACCCAAGTTCATATCATGTTTTTCGTAATGTGAAGGACTTTGGTGCTAGAGGTGATGGCGTCACCGACGATACATCCGCGATCAAGTTGGTTCACGTTAGTTTCCTTGGAATTTTACTCATGTACGCGTTGGTAGATTGGCCATGTCATCTGGTGATCGCTGTGGCGGAGGCAATTGGTGTGATTCATCGACGTATGTGGGTTTTCTCAAATACTTCTGTGTTTGAATCTGTGTCCGTAGCGTCTCTCCGGCAATCGTTTATTTTCCACAAGGGTGAGCACACTGTATTCGATTAATGTTCGCACCGCATGACTTCACGATCAGCACTTACATTGTCTCCTCCGCTATCGAAACCTACTATTATACTCAATTGATCGGAGATGCCAAAAATTCCCCAACACTCCGTGCTAGCCCTACCTTTGACGGGTTCGCAGTCATTGGCTCGTCCCTCGTGTCCTCTTGTAAAATTTGTTTCTGACATGGAGCAGATGCAGACCCTTATATTCCCGATGGCTGGGGTGCGCAGTGGTTTACTAATCAAAATAACTTGTACGCATTATCGATAGCATTGGGTTGCCAGCATGCTGAGAACACTTTGTAGCTTTCGTTCTGTGCGGAACCTGATCATCGACTTGACACAGGTCCCTTCTTGGAAGGAAGCTACTGGCCTACATTGGCAGGTGGCTCAGGCGACTTCGCTTGTCAACGTTGTGGTTGAGATGTCCATTGCATCCGACACCAAACATAGAGGTAAGAAAAGAAATGGGCATTTCCTTGGATGAATCTTATCTATATGATAGGGATGTTCATGGAGAATGGAAGGCGGGTACTCGAAATTGATGTCTTGTCTTTAATACTTACCCGCTTTCATCGCCTCAGTGGTGGTTTCATGGGGGGTATGTAACCGTGGTCACAGCGGTAAACAGGCGCTGATATCGTGCTAGACATCGTCTTTAATGGAGGTAATCGTTTACCCCATTCTATTCGGATTATAATAGATGTTTGTGTAGGAAGGGTGGGTGTCATTGTAGGAAGTCAACAGTTCACGGTTCGCAACCTCACCGTCAACAACGCCAATATTGGTGAGTCAAGTCGTAATATATGCAAGTCGACGCTCATCGGATACTTTATAGCTGTATCAGCCATCTGGAACTGGGGTCTGTTTCTTGAATCTTGGTTGTTAAAGCCTTTCTTTGACATTCTTCGTTAGGGTTCACGTTCCAAGGCGTGACTATCAATAACTGCCGGGTGAATGAACCACCTGTGCTACGACAAGGAATGTGTCTGAATGTACTCACAGGTCGGCTTTGATTTGAATGTTGGTGGAAGAACAGTGGAGAATCAGGTGAGGTAAATCTTCACGGACCTAAGTTCTTATGATTCACTCTTTCAGGGTGTTGGCTCGGAAGCCATCATCGACGCAATTGTTACAAACACACATATATTTATCCAGTCCTCTGTTTCCAGTAACGGGGCCCTTCCATCTTCATTGGTTCTCAACAATATCGAGCTGACGAATGTACCAACGGCAATCGGGGTCGCTAATGGTGCTACCGTCCTCGCTGGAGCTACTACTACTATCACTTCATGGGGTCAAGGACACGTGTACTCTGGGACTGGAGGCCAAAAAACCTGGGTGCAGAATGACATCCACTTTGCTAACAAGCCTTCTGTTCTCCTTGATAGTTCAGGCCGGATTTTCGGGAAGGCGCACCCACAATATGCGACCTATGCAACAAGTCAGATCATCAGTGTCAAACGTCAAGGTGCCATGGGTGACGGTAAGACGGATGATACTGCTGCTATTCAAAACGTCCTCAACCAGGTATGATCTGCATCCTCGTTGACCCTAGAGTCGCGGTCTTGACACACTGGGTCACAGTATGCCGGATGCAAGATTATTTTCTTTGACGCAGGTATATACTATGTCACAGACACAATCGTCATTCCTGCGGGAACACAGATCGTTGGAGAAGCATGGTCTGTCATTCTTGGAGGGGGTAGCAACTTTCAGTCCCAAGACAATCCACGTGTTGTCGTTCAAGCGGGCACCCCTGGTTCCCAGGGTATCCTGGAGATCAGCGACATAGTCTTTGCTACAGTTGCTCCGGGTAAGCAGCTGAATAATGATATTTCTGTGTCGCCATCGCTAATTCGTTGTCTTTCACAGCTGCTGGTGCGATCTTACTTGAATGGAATATCCGCGATCCTCCTGACCTGCAAGGTGCTGCTGGCCTTTGGGACACTCACGTTCGGTGGGTCATCTAACGCTATTATTGGATCTGGCTTATAGTTCGATCGACAGGCTCGGAGGAGGTGTGTGCAGTACATACTTTTTATTTCCGATACCGCCTCACAGGATTGTTTACATAGCCGTTGGTACAAACTTGCAGCACGCCCAGTGTCCGTCTGGTTCCATTAATCCGGACTGCGAGGCGGGTTTCTTAGGCATCCATCTTACTTCCAAATCTACTGCATATTTCGAGGTTCGTTGTTGTCGTCTTTCATTTCTACTGACGTTGTTTATCTAACGAGTGAACAGGGAACTTGGGTGTGGACTGCAGATCACGATTTGGATGCAGGGAAGTCGCCTCCAATTTCTATTTTTACAGGGCGTGGTATCCTTTCAGAGTCCGAGGGACCTGTTTGGCTCATTGGAACTGGTGAGTCAACCATTCATCTGTCCTTTCCGACCCTGCAAGCCTGACAAGTCACGGATACAGCTTGTGAGTCAATTTCCTAGTCTATCAGGATGCGGAAGAACGATGATCTATGCCAGCTGAGCATGCGACTATTTACCAGTACAACCTGGTGAATGCCCAGAACCATTACATCGGCTTTGCGCAGACAGAGACTGTGGGCGATTGCTTGGTGTTCCCATCTAGGCAATAGCTGATGCCATCCTACAGCCTTATTATCAACCTATCCCCACTGCTCCAGTGCCATACAGTTCCTCTTTTACCTATCATGATCCCACGTTCTCTGGTAGCATCAACACCGCCTGGGGAATGTACGTGCAGTCGTCATCCGACATTATCGTCTTCGGTGGGTAGTGTGATCACACGCAACTGCCATTTTATGTCTGATAAGACTACTTAGGCGCAGGTTTCTACAGCTTTTTCCAAGTACGTGTTCACAAAAGGAGCATCCTTCGTCGTGCGCATATACCCCTTTCTAGGACTACAGCCAGACTTGCCTTGACAACCACGCGTGCCAAACGCATATCTTGAACATCGATCCGGTGTCGGACGTGTGCGTCTACAGCGTATCTACACTCGGTTCGACGTACCAACTTAGCGTGGCACATAACGGGGTCGTGGAACAGAGCGATAACCGGGATGGGTTCCAAAGCACGCTGACGGCTTGGTGTCCACATCGACCCGAAGCCGGAGTCAATGCACCATCAGCTTATCCTTGGTCATCTTCGCCTCGTTTCATTTCCGACGTGATTAGGATCTGGTTGCGTCTGTTGCAGATGGTGTTAGCCGCGTGCGTCGCAGGGGTAGTGATTCTGTGTAGAATCTGCCGGGGGAGAGAGAATCCTGCCGGTGGATGCGCATAGCACGTCAGAAGGAAAGGCAACAGAGATCTGCTTGCAACATCAACAATTCTTGTTCTCTGATCTCGAAGGTCGAAAGTCTGGTTTACCCAGACAAGTGTCCAGGCTGGCCCAACGACCGCGATGCTGTGTCCATCAACTCCGAGTCGAGTCCTCGGGTTACTAAGATCCTCTCTTGGCTGAAACGCTCATCGAACGACATGTGATCCTGATAGCCGGCACTGATCCAGGCACTCTCATCTCAATAATGATGGTGAGCATGACTCAAATTGTTTCAAGCATGGAAAGGTGCACGCAAATCCGGTCGAGATAAAATGCCCTCTCAAACTCTCTAGCAGTGATCCGGCTCACGAGTGAGGCAAAAAGCACACTGGCATCACTACACTCTTACGTTTGGTCTCGCGTCGATGTGATCACTTCGTCGATCAAACGTGACACAATGGAAACCTGGACATGCTCACATGATTTGTCACGAAATAAAACTTCATGCGGGACCCCGAACAGTCCCGCATTTGTTGGCAACTCGGAAGTGTCTAGTTTACACTGGCAGTACTAAGCACATAGTAAAATCAATCGTGGGATCAGGAATAGCATTTGGATGGAGTAATTCTCGACGTGTTCGTTTCTGTCGCTTTCAGAGCATTCCAGGGTGCTCTGGTAACCCTCAGGTGCGTCCGCAATTTGTGCCGGGTCGTCTGGGGCGTCTGGTGCCGGTCGAGGCGAGTCTTCCTCATCCTCTCGTTCCAGCTGTTCTCCGACTCATTCCAACCCGCTTCGCAAGTTCTTCGGCCGGTTTCTGGCCCATGCGCTTCGCGTGCCGGCGCGTTCGTCTCGTCTCGAACTCGGTCAGGTGAGTACCTCTCCAGTGTCTGCTGCGGTTATTCACGAGCTCGTACCGACATACTTTTCTTCATCTTAAGACGTTTTCATGGGTCTTCGGCATTGGTTGATGCTGCCATGGCGTCCGTTTCGACTCTGGTGCACCCGGCTTCGCAGCTTGTGGGTGCTCTATACTCCCCCTCGAGCTCGAAGCTCTTGGGGTTGTCCCTCCAATATGGGGCTCGTCGGGTGGTTCTGGAGGCTCGGGTGGGGACTCAGGTGCGTGGTCATCCCATTGTTTGTGGTGATCGCGTCTGTCGTCAGCCGTCGTCGGTCGCGTGTGCGTGGTCGCATCAATTGACACATTCGGGTGTCTGCATGCACTGTTCCTCGTTGATGCTTTTAGGTGTGCCATCCCGGCCTTTCGGTTTCTCCCTGTGTCGTCGCATCCATGCGCGGTGTCGGTCTGAGGTGTGGCCACCCGGCTCGACCTGTATGAGTCCGGGTGGACGTGCTTCGTCGTATGTCACGTCTTCAATGCGTGGGCCTTCCTCTGCGCGGTTTGGCAAGTCCGTTGGCGTTGGTGAGTCGTGCATGGTGGTGTCGTAGGCAGATGGTAGGGTGGTGAGTCGTCGCGCGAGTCGTCGAGGACGCTCGGCGGTGTCATCTCGGTGTCATAGTCGCCGTCAGTGGTGGTGGTGTCGGGTGTAGCGGATGCGTGGTCGACGTCTGTGTCGCCTCCGCTCTGGCTCGTCGGGTTGGTAGTGCGTACACTGGGTGCTATTGTTATCCCCGTCGTCCGCCCACCTTCGCTCCGTCGTCTCCCCCGCCGTTTTATGTACATCACTTTATACATATTTACTCCTTTGATCACGGTGTGCGAGGTCCCTCGCGAAAATTTATCTATACACGGTAGGCACATCACGTGTGTACGACAGTCCCGGTTACCATACAAGCGACTGCGCCTAATTGACAAGTCATTGGCACCTGCCACCAGACGAGCAAGGAACCATATTACGAGCGCGCGAGACGGTGGAATAAAGGTCGAGTCGAGGGTACCAATGGAGGATGTCGTGGCCACGTGCTCACGCGCCCGTCAGTCGTAAGGTCGAGCAGGAGATTGTCGCCGGACCAAGGGGTATACCGAACGGACGTATGGACGAGTTGATGGACTAGGACGGATCATGCTAGACAGATCCGACGAGGAACATGGTGATTGTGACTTCGGTCTGTCAGTGACGTCAAATGTCAGCACACGTTGCTGAACCTAACACAGGCGAATACTGTGTTGGCAGCAACTTCCAGACATTTGTATTTGAATTTGAAGACCGCTCACAATTGCGGAGCTCACTCTCCATTTCGTCTCAGAACAGCTGACCAAGTTTCAAGGGACCACACATGTCACCATTCCTGTTAGCGACCAGTGACCTATAAAATCAAAGGGTCAGGGCATGCTTCCCCAGCCTTTTCTCGTTCGGCTCACAGGTACTGGCTAGTGAGTGTTTATGCCTACTGCGTGTCCCGCCTCCTCACCATCTGTATTTTGTCAGCCTTATCTCTGTATTCACAGTCCAACTCCTTGCCGTTGACGGCCCCGACGACGCTCTCTCGTTTAACCAAATCTTCCCGTTTCACTTGTATCTATTTTTCGCAAGATGCATTCCCGTTTGGCACTCTTCGTGGCGTTCATCATGATCGCTGTCGCTCCGGTCATGTCCGTTCCCGCACCGGCACGGTGAGTGGATGTGCAAACGAACTTTCACTTTCTTGCTGATATACTCACAGGAACTCAGCGAAACTCTCTGCACGGTCTATCGTTGCTCGGGATGTGGAGAATGCACCCCCTTCGTACCTTCAGTACGTGCCTTCCATGGTTTTTGATGGACCTTAACACGAAATAGGAATTCAACATTCAATGGAACTGGGTTGTCCCCCCCAGAGCCATTGCCGCTTCAGAAGCAGTACAACTTGACCGAGTTGTGCAAGGGGCAGTACAACGAAACGACGGTACGCCGTAACCTCTTCAATATGGTGTCGTTACTCAAGATACGGAAACTCTCCTCCAGCACACTGAGTACGTGGCAATTACGAGGACTTCTCGTAAATTCTGATCAAGCACAGGAATTTGGATGCGACGCGTCTCCTCAAGCAGACACCAACAGACTTGACGGAACGATCCTTCAGCTTCTCGGATATTTTGGATGCACTCTCGTGAGTTGGTCCGTGGACCGTCAGGAACTGCCGATTCAAGGTTGCTTTTGCGTAGAACCTTCGGATCGCTGAAAAACACATCGTTAAAACGGGATATTGACGACTCGTTCCCGTACGTGTCAGTTGGCATGTTTTAGATGAATGCTGACCCGGAGAAGGATTCCGGATGAGGACCACCCCGTTGACTCAACCCAGACTGACTTGGGGGAACGCAGCTTCGGCCTTTCAGATGTCGTGAATGCAGCATCGTGAGTTGGTCTATGCATTATCAGGGACACTACATTTATGGTCGCATTTCGCACAGAATTTTGTCTCAGTTTGAGAGCTCATTAAGGAGACGGACGGCAGTTAGCGACTTATCTGTGTACGTGCTGATTGGAATGGTTTTTGACGAATGTTGACGGAGAATAGGGATGAAACGCACCTTCCCAACTCATCTCCAACTGCCCCGAAAGAGCGTCGCTTCGGCATCTCGGATTTCATGTCGTGAGTTGGTTCATGATACTAGGTACACGACAAATGATGTTTCCTTCTCGCAGACTCTTATCTCAGTTCGAGAACTCATCAAATAAACGGGCGTCGCGGTACGTGTCAACTGAGATGGTTCTGACGAATATTGACCAAAAGGTAGTGATGAAAATGACTCCTCCCTGCCTGGCTTGACAAAGCGCTCCTTCGGCTTCTCGGATGTCATGAGCGCATTCTCGTGAGTTAGTCTATACCCCACTAGGGATACGACACTTAGTTTTTTTTTGCACAGATTCTTAAGTTCGCTGGAAGGCTCGTCGACATCGAACAAACGAAGTATTGCAGATTTCATCACGGCCATCGGGGATATCACTGACGCGGCGCAAAACGCTAATACTATCGCTTACCGTCTTGGCGCATATAAAACTAATAGCAAGTAGCAATAGCTTAACGAAGGTGCAAACAAGGGATCACTTCAAGCACATAGTATCATACGTACACCTCGTAGTTGTTATCGGTAACGCGATTAATCCCGAAGGCTTTTTCATACTTTACCAGCTCTCCGCTGCTAAGAGCCGCTTGACTAGCGACGTTGTTCTCTAGATCCTGCCACTGCTATCCGAGTCATGGATATTGCAGGCTCAAGTTGTGGACGGTTCAAATGAAGTGCATATGTACATTTGGCTGTTTTGGAAAAAGCGGCTCGGCCAGTACATGTACAGTTGAAAAGGTCATAGTGCATAAGGCGACAATGCACTGTGAATTAGATAATGCGTCGACTTTGGGCGCATCCAAATAATGATAGAATTGCATAGTGCATAGTTCTCTTATTTGTTGGAATCGCGTCACTTGTGACTCAGGTCGATCAACTGCGTTCA
Organism: Pulveroboletus aff. annulatus; assembly: GCA_038094595.1. Lineage (NCBI taxonomy): Eukaryota > Fungi > Basidiomycota > Agaricomycetes > Boletales > Boletaceae > Pulveroboletus > Pulveroboletus aff. annulatus. The sequence goes on from JBBPTX010000519.1 coordinate 15,811, forward strand.
ATGCGCTGCGATCATCAACAGCACCAAACCGTTTTGCATCGCTATTCAACGTCAAACATTCACTCCCGGAGCCAATGACTTTATGCCGCCCATGATAGATGTCACTGCATGGTTGACATACCGCACAGGTGTTTATGTCACGATCTAGCAACTTGAAGATTTGTGCAATGAGGATACAAGACTACACTACACAGCCTTCGAATCAGATTAATATTGCCAGTGGTCTAGGAATGGCTGGTTCCCAGAATCAAGGCTGATTTTCAAAATTGTTCTGTTGTGCAGTAGCAGAACGACGATCGTTGACACACACTTCCCGCCCTCGTTATCCACCTGTGAAACCAATTCAACATAGCGGATCTCACATATAAGCAGTTCCTACGCGTCTTCTAGTCTTTGGGGCCACCGGCTTAAGCTGTGGTAAAGGTGAAATGGAAGGGTAATTGCTGTGATGCACGCATGTACACGTAAGTGGGAGAAAGGGCGGCTGCGGGACAAGCACAATCTGCAAAACGGAACGGAGTGAAGCTGTACTACTACAACCCCAGCGGTCGGAGTGGGACGTGGAATTAATATTCCCACACCGACACGTCAGATTCAATCAAGCAGTCTGTGGCTGATGGACCTGACTACCAGTACCACACAGGTTTCCCTGAGTGCAGCTGAAATCAAGGTTGCATCGCTCTCAGGCTATTTCCACTGGAGTGTGGCTGTTGGTGCTACCAGGCGGGTACAAGGAAGAATTTGACCAACAACCGAAATCTATGTTCTTCAAGCTAATCATGGACAGTGGCGCCATGGGCATTGCTGTCGTTGTTATCGTCATTACTGGCCTGGGTCTCTTCTTATGGAGGACTGGGAACTCCAGTGTGGGTAATGTTCTTTCCGTGGTCATTGCCGAGTTTTTACTGGTTTCACCAGCTGGATATGATCCCAACAGTCGGATCTGGATATGGTTGGCTTGGTTCTTGGTTAGACGGTTTCAAGTCCCTAACTAATGCGGTCGACATTATACAACAAGGATACGAGAAGGTAGGTGGTTCACCCGCCTTATCGTCTTTGACGCAACTACATAAAACATCATGGTCTTACAGCACAAGTCTGCACCATTCAAGATTGCAAACCGTTTTTACTGGATGATTATTTTCAGCAATCGAAAGCATATAGAAGAAGTAGTGAGAGCACCTGAAGAGGAACTTTCTTTCGTGGAAGGCACAAATGATGTTGGCAACAGTCTCGTTCTCCTTTTGATTGAAATTAACTGAATGTTTGTTGAAGCAATTGAACATTAGATATACCCTAGGAGATGAGGTCCACAACAAACATTTTCATGTCGCAGCCGTGCTCTCACATCTTACTCGAAATATCGGAACATTGTATCCTAGAGTCAAGGATGAGATCGTCACGGCCTTCGATGAGGTTCTTGATCTCAGGGGAAATGGTAAGATGTCCGCTTAACAAAGGTTTCAGGCGCTGATCTTGGAGACACCCAGAGTGGAAGACCGTGGCAGCATTAGGGGTCGCACAAAAGGTCGTTTGCCGGACCAGCAACAGACTATTCGTCGGCCTCCCGTTATGTGTGTTTTTTCTCTCAACTGCTTAGTGCTCGCTCCTTCATTTCATTCCTCTAGGCCGTGACCCAGACTGGATCGATCTCAATATTCAGTACGCCATTGACATAACTATAACAGGAGTTTTATTAGGGTTATTCCCTAAGTTTATGAGACCGTAGGCCATCCTTATTATCTGTCTTGGGACTGATTCCTTAACCAATAGACAGTCTAGCTGTTCGTTTCTTCACGGGCATTACTAAAGGTGCCAAGCGGGGATCAAGGCATCTGGGGCCAATAATCAAAGAACGGCTAGAGCATGGGGACAGGATGACTGAGAAGCCTGTTTGTCCATTCATTTTCTCGTCGGCCTTGAAGTCGCTCATTTCCATCCCATTGACCATTAGAATGATCTTATATCGTGGCTGATGGAGGAGGCAGGAGGTTACCAACTAACACCTGAAGCCCTGACAAGTCAAGTACTTGCTGTCAACTTTACTGCCATTCACGTGAGCGAGTCACAGTTCAGTCATTTTGCTGTCCCTGATCGGTTGAATTGTGGTAGACGACTTCCTATGTGTGTCCAAGGCTTCTAAATCATGTGATATTTCTTACGTGACATACTGCTTTACAGAGCTTTGCCCATGCACTCCTTTACCTTGCAGCGAATCCGCAGTATATCCAGCCACTCCGTGACGAAGTTGAAGTCGTCGTTAAGGCAGAGGGATGGTCAAAGACTTCAGTCAGTAAGATGCACAAAGTTGATAGCTTCTTGACGGAATGTCAGCGCCTCGAAGGAATAAATGTTTGTCAGTGTCTTTGCTTCGTTTCCTAGTAAGGGTGATCATCCTGCTCACCCAACATATTAGTGCCTATCATACGCAAATGTATGAAGGACTTTACGTTTTCAGACGGAACGTTCATGCCGAAAGGCACGCTGATTGGTGTTACCACTCGACCTATACATCATGACGAAAATGCATATGAAGATCCCAAAGTGTTCAAGCCCTTCCGATTTGTTGATGCGGACGGAGGGGATGAAGAGGGTGCAAAGCATCAATACATCAAGACTTCGTTGGATTATCTGGCATTTGGCCACGGAAGACATAAATGGTACGAGGCTTTCTTCATCCATTGTCATCTGCAGGTTTTGGCGAACACTGACCGTCTGATTAGTCCTGGGCGCTTCTTTGCTGCAAGCGAACTGAAATCGATGCTGGCGCATATTGTTGTGGCCTACGACATCAAACTGGAGGACAATACGACGCACCCACCTAGTCTGTGCGTTGGCACGTGGATCGCAGTCGATCCACGTGCGAAAGTCCAATTCAGAAAGAGGATCAAGTAACCGATCACGATAACTATGTTTTACCTGCCATCTTTCGGGAAAATAGCTAAATATGATGTACGTATTTTGGTCCTACATTGCCTCATGCAATATTATGTAGTAAACTGCAGCCAGGCGTTTGGGCACCAGACAGTTTACACATGTACCCGATGATTATCAACTCAATGTGCGACTTCAAGGTTGATCGAGCTCTCAAACACAATGTCCGGTGAGGGATTGTCCGACCGGACCTGTCCGAGTCACCAGGATGTGTTGACTTTTCCCGCTTTCCCACCATCTGAGACCATATCAAACCGTTGATTACTCGTCTCGAGCTTTCCTGTCGAATTTCTGCCCGTACCAGTCACTGAGAACCCTGCTAACCTTAAGCATAATAATCCTGTGTACTATGCACGGTACCCAACATGCATGGAGACCGTGTGTTGGGATTCCTAGCATGTTGTACTATGTAGTGTCCTTCTTCGCCCACTTGGCGTTTCATGGGTGCCGCTCTTTTTCCGAAAGAAGGTGAAGAAGTTCTTCTATAAGAGCGCCCGGTGGATTGGGATTCAATCAGACAGCACTCGAGAGCGTCAAGCCGCCATGCAGCCAGGCTTTCCATCGAGGAGCATTTCAGACATCGTCTATGGAGCTGCAGGCTTTGTTGCTGCCATGACTATCATCGCTAGCTATCGGCTGTTGCGGAGGAGCTCTAACGTGAGCAAATTACATGCTTTGCCATTCCCGAGGTTTGACTTGCTTCAGCTCGACGCGATCCCGACTGTCGGGCCCGGAAGCGGCTGGCTTGGTTCTTGGTGGGGTAGTTTCGCGTGCTTAACCAATGATGTCGATATCATACAACAAGGCTACGTGGAGGTGAGAGTGCAGTGTATCATCTTCTTTTCACGTCCGCTCGAAATTCCCGTGACGTGTTGTAGTATAAGTCCGCGCCATTCAAGATTCCCCACCATCGTCGTTGGGCAGTCATTTTGAGCAATCGTCGGCACATAGATGAATTACTTAGAGCCCCTGAAGAGGAACTTTCCTTCGCGGAGGCTGCGAACGATGTTAGCAATTGTTCTTGTCCCACTAGAATTTGCTTGGACTGAACATGTCTTGACAGCGATTCAACACTAGGTATATACTAGGACATGAGGTCCTCGGCAATCCACCCCATGTCGCAGTCGTTCGCTCGCAGCTTACTCGAAATATTGGAACGTTGTATCCTGAGATCAGAGATGAGATCATCACGGCATTCAATGAGAATCTTGATCTCAAGAATGATGGTGAGGGATCCATTTGACGATGTATTCCGGCACGCTGATTTGGGATTGCTTAGAGTGGAGGACCATACCAGCATTAAGTGTTGTACAAAGGGTCGTCTGCAGAACCAGCAACAGATTATTTGTTGGCCTACCATTATGTGCGTTTTCCCCATGGCCAATTACTCTCATTTTATCGTCTCTAGGCCGCGACCCCAACTGGATTGATCTTAACATCCAATATGCCATTAACCTTATCACGGCAGGTGTTTCCCTAGGGATGTTCCCTAAGTTTTTAAGGCCGTAAGTCATTTCGGTTCCATAGTGAAGCGCTAATCCATATGCATTGACAGTCTGGCTGTCTATTTTTTTACAAGCATCGCTAAAGATGCTAGGCAAGGCCTGAAACATCTCACCCCGATAATCGAAGAACGAAGTGAGACGAGCGAGAAGCTCGTTCGTTCATTTATTTTCTTCTCGATTCGAGGGCCCTTACCAGCATCCGTCTTCCATAGGACGATATTATGTCATGGCTGACGGAGGAAGCAGGAGGTTCCCAGCCAATGCCTGAAACCTTGACAACTCAAGTGCTGACTGTCAACTTAACCTCTGTTCATGTAAGTGAGTGGTTGTGCAGTTGTATCCTGCGGCTATTTAGGCGATTTATTCCAGCCATCCTCCAACGTACGTCCGAAATGTATGTTAGTCCTACTCGATGTAATCCATGTTGCCTTGCAGACCTTTGCACATGTACTCCTCTATCTCGCAGCGAATCCCCAGTATATTGGTCCACTCCGTGACGAAGTCGAAGGTATCGTTGAGATAGAAGGATGGTCGAAGGCCTCGCTCAATAAAATGCACAAAATCGACAGTTTCATCATGGAGTGTCAACGTCTGGAAGGGATAAGCGCGCGTTAGTTTTCTTCATGCTCGTTTCAATGGCATCCTGATTACTTCAAAATTTGTCAGTGGGCATCGTACGCAAGGCCATGAAGAACTTTACTTTCTCAGACGGAACGTTTATACCAAAGGGAACGCTAGTTGGTATCGCTAATCGAGCTGTGCACTACGAGGAAAACTCGTACGAGGATCCAAGGGCATTCAAGCCCTTCCGATTTGCTGAAATGAATGCGGAGGACGAAGAAGGTACCAAAAATCAGTTCGTCAGGACCTCACTGGACTATCTGTTCTTTGGACACGGTAAACATGCATGGTATGAGGCTTTTGTTTTCTGTCATGCTGAGGACACCCGAAAAGCTGACCATCTGGTTAGCCCTGGCCGTTTTTTCGCTGCAGTTATGTTGAAAACGATGCTAGCGCACATCGTAGTGACGTACGAGGTCAAGCTGGAGGACGGTATGGCACGTCCGCGCAGCTTGCACTTTGGTAGTTCGATCGTACCCGATCCGCATGCAAAGGTCCTATTCAGGGCGAGGGCCAAGTGAACACTGTTACACAGTTAATTTTACCTGTGATGTGTTCATTTAGCACTTACAGTCCTCGCAGTGTACGACCTTCACGGAAAATATGGTACTGTACTTGTACTGAACCGAGTGTTGCTCAATTACTGTGGCCAGCTTGATCATGCTGCATGCTCGATAGTAGTCAATACATATCAGCCTTCCCAAAGTAGATGATTGCAGTGGACAATTACAGACTTTTGGTCGTGTTCAGAAGTTAGGACATCAGGTGTTTCCAAGATTTTGGAATGGCAGATGGCACATTCAATAATGAGCATGTTGGCATCATAATTCACTTGGTGATAGTACAAAACAACCAGATGACAGAGACCCATTGGCAGTGATGAGCACTGCAGTACATTAAAACCATACAAATTGACCTGCAAGCCACAAGCCTCAACCACATACATGAGAAGATGGAAGTTTTCCAAAAATTGCTGAAAGCCAAAGCTAACAGACATGTTTGGATGTGTAATTTGCAATCAGCAAAAGACTGTACCTCAGTAATGACCTTACTGGCAACAGTATATGCCTGAGCACAAGAGATGAGAAAAATCTGGGCATTTCAATTGTGGAGGTATATGTATATACAGTGACTCCAAAAAGCATTCCAATGTTTGACTAAAATGCAGTGTGTGAAGTGCACTGCAATCACCTGTGGGAATTTCACTTAGGTTATGTGAGACCAAATAAAGTTCATACTCTTGGCTACCAAATCAGTCCCTAGATCATGTGATTTGGCTCAGGGACTAGTGAGATATGGCCATTACAAAACAGAAACATCATTGGAACACTTTT